>AWOL01S0018747.1:0-12126 GCA_000715115.1 Nicotiana otophora | reverse complement strand
GTAGTCGAGTGAGTGATTCGAACTCGAAGTAATGTAGACCGTAGGCGTAATGGTCGAGTGAGTGCTTGCTCGAACCAGAAATAAAAGTAGTACGTAGGCTTAGTAGTGGAGTGAGTGATTAGAACTTGAAGTAATATAGACCGTAGACTTAATAGTCGAGTGAGAGTTTGCTCGAACTCGGAATAAAGGTAGCCCGTAGGCTTAGTAGTTGAGTGAGTGATTCAAACTCGAAATAATGTAGCCCGTAGGCATAATGGTCGATTGAGTGTTGCTCGAACTCGAAATAGAAGTAGCCCGTAGGAATAGTAGTCGAGTGAGTGATTCGAACTCGAAGTAATGTAGACCGTAGGCGTAATGGTCGAGTGAGTGCTTGCTCGAACCAGAAATAAAAGTAGTACGTAGGCTTAGTAGTGGAGTGAGTGATTAGAACCCAAAGTAATGTAGCCCGTAGGCTTATTTGTTGAGTGAGTGTTTGCTCGAACTCTGAATAAAAGTAGACCGTAGGCTTAGTGGTCGAGTGAGTGATTCGAACTCGAAGTAATGTAGCCCGTAGGCATAATGTTCGAGTGAATGCTTGCTTGAACACGAAATAAAAGTAGCCCGTAGGCTTAGTAGTCGAGTGAGTGATTCAAACTCGATGGAATGTAGTCCGCATGCGTAATGGTCTAGTAAATTCTTGCTCGAACCAGAAATAAACGTAGCCCGTAGGCTTAGTAGTAGAGAGAGTGATTCGAACTCGAAGTAATGTATCCCGTAGTCTTTTAGACGAGTGAGTGTTTGCTCGAACTCGGAATAAAAGTAGCCCGTAGGCTTAGTAGTCGAGTGAGTGATTCGAACTCGAAGTAATGTAGCCCGTAGGCAAAATGGTCGAGTGAATGCTTGCTTGAACTCGGAATAAAAGTAGCCCGTAGGCTTAGACGTCGAGTGAGTTATTTAAACTCGATGTAATGTAGTCCGTAGGCGTAATGGTCGAGTGAGTGCTTGCTCGAACTCAGAATAAAAGTAGCCCGTAGGTGTAGTAGTCGAGTGAGTGATTCGAACTCGAAGTAATGCAGCCCGTAGGCATAATGGTCGAGTGAGTGCTTGCTCGAACTAGAAATAAAAGTAGCATGTAGACTTAGTATTCGAGTGAGTGATTCAAACTCAAATTAATGTAGCCCACAGGTGTAATGGTCGATTGAGTGCATGCTCGAAGTCAAAATAAAAGTAGCCCGTAGGCTTAGTTGTCGAGTGAGTGACTCGAACTCGAAGTAATGTAGCCCGTAGGCTTAATAGTCGAGGGAGTGTTTACTCGAACTCGGAATTAATGTAGCCCCGAGGCTAAGAAGTTGAGTAAGTGATTCAAACCCAAAGTAATGTAGCCCGTAGGCTTAATAGTCGAGTGAGTGCTGGCTCGAACTCAGAATAAAAGTAGCCTGTAGGGTTAGTAGTCGAATGATTGATTCGAACTCGAAGTAATGTAGCCCGTCGGTTTAATAGACGAGTGAGTGCTTGCTCGAACTCGAAAACAAAGTAGCCCGTAGACTTAGTAGTCGAGTGAGTGATTCGAACTCGAAATAATGTAGCCCGTAGGTGTAATGGTCGAGTGAGTGCTTGCTCGAACTCGGAATAAACGTAGCCCGTAGGCTTAGTAGTCGAGTGAGTTATTTGAACTCGATGTAATGTAGTCCGTAGGCGTAATGGTCGAGTGGGTGCTTGCTCGAACTCAGAATAAAAGTAGCACGTATGCTTAGTTGTCGAGTGAGTGATTCAAACTCCAATTAATGTAGCCCATAAGCATAATGGTCGAGTGAATGCTTGCTTCAACTCGGAATAAAACTAGCCCGTAGGCTTAGTAGTCGAGTGAGTTATTTGAACTCGATGTAATGTAGTCCGTAGGCGTAATGGTCGAGTGGGTGCTTGCTCGAACTCAGAATAAAAGTAGCGCGTCGGTTTAATAGTCAAGTGAGTGTTTGCTCGAACTCGGAATAAACGTAGCCCGTAGGCTTAGTAGTCGAGTGAGTGATTCGAATCGATGTAATGTAGCCCGTAGGCACAATGGTCGAGTGAGTGATTCCTCGAACTCGAAATAAAAGTAGCCTGTAGGCTTAGTTGTCGAGTGAGTGACTCGAACTCGAAGTAATGTAGCCCGTAGGCTTAATAGTCGAGGGAGTGTTTGCTCGAACTCAGAATTAAAGTAGCCCGTAGGCTAAGTAGTCGAGTTAGTGATTCGAACCCAAAGTAATGTAGCCCGTAGGCTTAATAGTCGAGTGAGTGCTTGCTTGAACTCAGAATTAAAGTAGCCCATAGGTTTAGTAGTCAAGTGAGTGATTCGAACTCGAATTAATGTAGCCCGTCAGCTTAATAGACGAGTGAGTGCTTGCTCGAACTCGAAATTAAAGTAGCCCATAGATTTAGTTGTCGAGTGAGTGATTCAAACTCAAGTAATGTAGCCCGTAGGTGTAATGGTCGAGTGAGTGCTTGCTCGAACTCGGAATAAACGTTGCCCGTAGGCTTAGTAGTCGAGTAAGTGATTCGAACTCGAAGTAATGTAGCCTATAGGCGTAATGGTCGAGTGAACGCTTGCTCGAACTAAGAATAAAAGTAGCACGTAGGCTTAGTTGTCGAGTGAGTGATTCAAACTCGAATTAATGTAGCCCGTAGGCATAATGGTCAATTGAGTGCATGCTCAAACTCGAAATAACAGTAGCCCGTTGGCTTAGTAGTCGAGTGAGTGACGCGAACTCAAAGTAATGTAGCCCGTAGGCTTAATAGTCGATGGAGTGTTTGCTCAAACTCGGAATTAAAGTAGCCCGTAGGCTTAGTAGTCGAGTGTGATTAGAACTCGAAGTAATGTAGACCGCAGACTAAATAGTCGAGTGAGTGTTTGCTCAAACTCGGAATAAAAGTAGCCCGTAGGCTTAGTAGTTGAGTGAGTGATTCAAACTCAAAATAATGTAGCCCGTAGGCATATTAGTCGATTGAGTGCTTGCTCGAACTTGAAATAAAAGTAGCCCGTAGGCTTAGTAGTCGAGTGAGTGATTCGAACTCGAAGTAATGTAGCCCGTAGGCTTAATAGTCGAGTGAGAGTTTGCTCGAACTAGGAATAAAGTAGCCCGTAGGCTTAGTAGTCGAGTGAGTGATTCGAACTCGAAGTAATGTAGCCCGTAGGCTTAATAGTCGAGTGAGAGTTTGCTCGAACTAGGAATAAAGTAGCCCGTAGGCTTAGTAGTCGAGTGAGTGATTCGAACTCGAAGTAATGTAGCCCGTAGGCTTAATAGTCGAGTGAGAGTTTGCTCGAACTAGGAATAAAGTAGCCCGTAGGCTTAGTAGTCGAGTGACTTATTTGAACTCGAAGTAATGTAGCCCGTAGGCGCAATTGTGGAGTGAATGCATGCTCGAACTCAGAATAAAAGTAGCCCGTAGGTTTAGTAGTCTAGTGAGTGATTCAAACTCGAAATAATGTAGCCTATAGGCATATTGGTCGATTGAGTGCTTGCTCGAACTCGTAATAAAAGTAGCCCGTAGGCTTAGTAGTCGAGTGAGTGATTCGAACTCGAAGTAATGTAGCCCGTAGGCTTAATAGTCGAGTGAGTGTTTGCTCGAACGCGGAATAAAGTAGCCCGTAGGCTTAATAGTCGAGTGAGTTATTTGAACTCGAAGTAATGTAGTCCGTAGGCGTAATGGTCGAGTGAGTGCTTGCTCGAACCCGAACAAAACGTTGCCCGTAGGCATAGTAGTCGAGTGAGCGATTCGAACTCGAAGTAATGTAGCCCGTAGTCTTAATAGACGAGTTAGTGTTTGCTCGAACTCGTAATAAAAGTAGCCCATAGGCTTAGTAGTCGAGTGAGTGATTCGAACTCGAAGTAATGTAGCCCGTAGGTATAATGGTCGAGTGAATGCTTGCTTGAACTCGGAATAAAAGTAGCCCGTAGGCTTAGTAGTCGAGTGAGTTAATTGAACTCGATTTAATGTAGTCCGTAGGCGTAATGGTCGAGTGAGTGCTTGCTCGAACTCAGAATAAAAGTAGCCCGTAGGCTTAGAAGTCGAGTGAGTGATTCGAACTCGAAGTAATATAGGCCGTAGGCATAATGGTAGTGAGTGCTTGCTCGAACTAGAAATAAAAGTAGCATGTAGGCTTAGTTTTCGAGTGAGTGATTCAAACTCGCATTAATGTAGCCCGTAGGCGTAATGGTCGATTGAGTGCATGCTCGAACGCGAAATAAAAGTAGCCCGTCGGCTTAGTTGTCACTCGAACTCGAAGTAATATAGCCCGTAGGCGTAATGGTCGAGTGAATGCTTGCTTGAACTCGGAATAAAAGTAGCCCATAGGCTTAGTAGTTGAGTGAGTAATTCGAACTCGAAGTAACTTAGCTCGTAGTCGAGTGAGTTAATTGAAGTCGATTTAATGTAGTCTGTAGGCATAATGGTAGAGTGAGTACTTGCTCGAACTCGGAATAAAAGTAGCCCGTAGGCTTTGTAGTCGAGTGAGTGATTCGAACTCGAAGTAATATAGTCCGTAAGCATAATGGTCGAGTGAGTGCTTGCTCGAACTAGAAATAAAAGTAGCATGTAGGCTTAGTATTCAAGTGAGTGATTTAAACTCGAAGTAATGTAGTCCGTAGCCGTAATGCTCGAGTGAGTGCTTGCTCGAACTAGAAATAAAAGTAGCATGTAGGCTTAGTATTCAAGTGAGTGATTTAAACTCGAAGTAATGTAGTCCGTAGCCGTAATGCTCGAGTGAGTGCTTGCTCGAACCCGAAATAAAAGTAGCCCATAGGCCTAGTAGTCGAGTGAGTGATTCGAACTCAAAGTAATGTAGTCCGTAGGTGTAATGGTCGAGTGAGTACTTGCTCGAACACGAAAAGAAAGTAGCCCGTAGGCTTAGTAGTCGAGTGAGTGATTCGAACTCGAAGTAAAGTATCTCGTAGGCATATTGATCGAGTGAGTGCTTGCTCGAACTCGGAATAAATGTATCCCGTAGGCTTAGTAGTCGAGTGAGTGATTCGAACTCGAAGTAATGTAGTCCGTACGTGTAATGGTCGAGAGCGTGCTTGCTCGAACCTGAAATAGAAGTAGCCCGTAGGCTTAGTAGTCGAGTGAATGATTCGAACTCGAAGTAATGTAGTCCGTACGTGTAATGGTCGAGAGCGTGCTTGCTCGAACCTGAAATAGAAGTAGCCCGTAGGCTTAGTAGTCGAGTGAATGATTCGAACTCGAAGTAATGTAGCTCATAGGCGTAATTGTCAATTGAGTGCATGCTCAAACTCGAAAAAAAAGTAGCCCGTTGGCTTAGTAGTCGAGTGAGCGACTCGAAATCGAAGTAATGTATGAGTGTTTGCTCGAACTCGGAATAAAAGTAGCCCATAGGCTTAGTAGTCGAGTGAGTGATTAGAACTCGAAGTAATGTTGACCGTAGGCTTAATAATCGAGTGAGTGTTTGCTCGAACTCAGAATAAAAAGTAGCCCGTAGGCTTAGTAGTTGAGTGAGTGATTCAAACGCAAAATAATGTAGCCCGTAGGCATAATGGTCGATTGAGTGCTTGCTCGAACTCGAAATAAAAGTAGCCCGTAGGCTTAGTAGTCGAGTGACTGATTTGAACTCGAAGTAATGTAGCCTGTAGGCTTAATAGACGAGTGAGTGTTTGCTCGAACTCGGAATAAAGTAGCCCGTAAGCTTAGTAGTCGAGTGAGTTATTTGAACTCGAAGTAATGTAGTCCGTAGGCGTAATGGTCGAGTGAGTGCTTGCTCGAACCCAAAATTAAAGTAGCCCGTAGGCTTAGTAGTCGAGTGAGTTATTTGAACTCGAAGTAATGTAGTCCGTAGGCGTAATGGTCGAGTGAGTGCTTGCTCGAACCCAAAATTAAAGTAGCCCGTAGGCTTAGTAGTCGAGTGAGTGATTCGAACTCGAAGTAATGTAGCTCGTAGGCGTAATGATCGAGTGAGTGCTTGCTCGAACTCGGAATAAATTTAGCCCGTAAGCTTTGTAGTCAAGTGGGTGATTTCAACTCGAAGTAATGTAGTCCGTAGGCATAATGGTCGAGTGAGTATTTGCTCGAACGCGGAATAAAAGTAGCCCGTAGGCTTAGTAGTCGAGTGATAGATTTAATCTCGAATTAATGTAGCATGTAGGCGTAATGGTCGAGTGAATGCTTTCTCAAACTCAGAATAAAAGTAGCCCGTAGGCATTGTAATCGAGTGAGTGAATCGAACTCGAAGTAATGTAGCCCGTAGGCGTATTGGTCGAGTGAGTGCTTGCTCGAACGCGAAATGAAAGTAGCCTGTAGGCTTAACAGTCGAGTGAGTGATTCTAACTCAAAGTAATATAGCCCGTAGTCTTAGTAGTCGAGTGAGTGATTTAAAATCGAAGTAATGTAGTCCGTAGGCGTAATGGTCGAGTGAGTGCGTGCTCGAACCCGAAATAAAAGTAGCCCGTAGCCTTAGTAGTCGAGTGAGTGATTCGAACTCGAAGTAATGTAGCTCGTAGGTGTATTGATTGAGTGAGTGCTTGCTCGAACTCGGGATAAATGTAGACCGTAGTCTTAGAAGTCGAGTGAATGATTCGAACTCGAGGTAATGTAGTCCGTAGGCGTAACGGTCGAGTGAGTGCTTGCTCGAACCCAAAATACAAGTAGCCGGTAGGTTTAGTAGTCGAGTGAGTGATTCGAACTCGAAGTAATGTAGCTCGTAGGCGTAATGATCGAGTGAGTGCTTGCTCGAACTTGGAATAAATGTAGCCCGTAGGCTTAGTAGTCGAGTGAGTGATTCGAACTCGAAGTAATGTAGTCCGTAGGCGTAATGGTCTAGTGAGTGCTTGCTCGAACCCAAAATAAACGTAGTCCGTAGGCTTAGTAGTCGAGTGAGTGATTCGAACTCGAAGTAATGTTGCCCGTAGGCGTAATGGTCTAGTGCGTTGATGCTCGAACCCGAAATAAAATTAGCCCGTAGGCTTAGTAATCGAGTGAGTGATTCGAACTCGAAGTAATGTAGCTCGTAGGCGTAATGATCGAGTGAGTGCTTGCTCGAACTCGAAATAAAAGTAGCCCGTAGGCTTAGTAGTCGAGTGAGTGATTCGAACTCGAAGTAATGTAGCTCGTAGGCGTAATGATCGAGTGAGTGCTTGCTCGAACTCGAAATAAAAGTAGCCCGTAGGCTTAGTAGTCGAGTGAGTGATTCGAACTCGAAGTAATGTAGCTCGTAGGCGTAATGATCGAGTGAGTGCTTGCTCGAACTCGAAATAAAAGTAGCCCGTAGGCTTAGTAGTCGAGTGAGTGATTCGAACTCGAAGTAATGTAGCTCGTAGGCGTAATGATCGAGTGAGTGCTTGCTCGAACTCGAAATAAAAGTAGCCCGTAGGCTTAGTAGTCGAGTGAGTTATTCTAACTCTATGTAATGTAGTCCGTAGGCGTAATGGTCGAGTGAGTGCTTGCTCGAACTCTGAGTAAAAGTAGCATGTAGGCATAGTAGTCGAGTGAGGGATTTGAATATCGAAGTAATGTAGCCCATAGGCTTAGTAGTCGAGTAAGGGACTCGGACCCAAAGTAATGTATCCCGTAGGCTTAATAGTCGAGTGACTCCTTGTTCGAACTCGGAATTAAAGTAGCCCGTAGGCTTAGTAGTCGAGTGAGTGATTCGAACGCGAAGTAATGTAGCCCGTAGGCGTAATGGTCTATTGAGTGCTTGCTCAAACTCTAAATAAAAGTAGCCCGTAGGCTTAGTAGTCGACCGAGTGATTCTAACTCGAAGTAATGTAGACCATAGGCTTAATAGTTGAGTGCGTGTTTGCTCGAACTTGTCCTAAAGTAGCCCGTAGGCTTAGAATACGAGTGAATGATTCGAACCCAAAGTAATGTAGCCCGTAGGCTTACTAGTCGAGTGAGTGCTTTCTCGAACTCGTAATACAAGTAGCCCGTAGGCTTAGTAGTCAAGTGAGTGATTCGAACTCGAAGTAATGTAGCCCATAGACGTAATGGTCTATTGAGTGCTTGCTCGAACTCTAAATAAACGTATCCCGTAGGCTTAGTAGTCGACTCAGTGATTCTAACTCGAAGTAATGTAGACCGTAGGCTTAATAGTCGAGTGAGTATTTGCTCGAACTCGGAATAACGTAGCCCTTAGGCTTACTAGTCGAGTGAGTGATTCGAACCCAAAGTAATATAGCCCGTAGGCTTACTATTCGAGTGAGTGCTTGCTCGAACTCGGAATAAAAGTAGCCCATAGGTTTACTTGTCGAGTGAGTGATTTGAACTCGAAGTAATGTAGCCCGTAGACGTAATGGTCGAGTGACTGATTGCTCGAACGCGAAATAAACGTAGCCTATAGGATTAATAGTCGAGTGAGTGATTCTAACTCAAAGTAATGTAGCTCGTAGGCGTAATGGTCGAGTGAGTATTTGCTCGAACTCAGAATAAAAGTAGCCCGTAGGCTTAGTAGTCGAGTGAGTGATTTGAACTCGCAGTAATATAGCCCGTAGGCGTAATGGTCGAGTGAATATTTGCTCGAACTCGAAATAAAAGTAGCCCATAGGCTTAGTAGTCAAGTGAGTGATTTGAAATCGAAGTAATGTAGCCCTTAGGCGTAATGGTCGAGTGAATGCTTGCTCGAACTCAGAATAAAAGTATCCCGTAGTCTTAGTAGTCAAGTGAGTGATTCAACTCGAAGTAATGCAGATCGTAGGCTTAATAGTCGAGTGAGTGTTTGCTCAAACTTGGAATAAAAGTAGCCTGTAGGCCTAGTAGTCGAGTGAGTGACTCAAACTCGAAGTAATGTAGCTCGTAGGCACAATGGTCGAGTGAGTGCTTGCTCGAACTCGGAATAAACGTAGCCCGTAGGCTTAGTAGTCGAGTGAGTGATTCGAACGCGAAGAAATTTAGTATGTAGGCATAATGGTCGAGTGAGTGCTTGCTCGAACTCGGAATAAACGTAGCCCGTAGGCTTAGTAGTCGAGTGAGTGATTCGAACGCGAAGAAATTTAGTATGTAGGCATAATGGTCGAGTGAGTGCTTGCTCGAACTCGGAATAAACGTAGCCCGTAGGCTTAGTAGTCGAGTGAGTGATTCGAACGCGAAGAAATTTAGTATGTAGGCATAATGGTCGAGTGAGTGCTTGCTCGAACTCGGAATAAACGTAGCCCGTAGGCTTAGTAGTCGAGTGAGTGATTCGAACGCGAAGAAATTTAGTATGTAGGCATAATGGTCGAGTGAGTGCTTGCTCGAACTCGGAATAAACGTAGCCCGTAGGCTTAGTAGTCGAGTGAGTGATTCGAACGCGAAGAAATTTAGTATGTAGGCATAATGGTCGAGTGAGTGCTAGCTCAAACTCGGAATAAAAGTAGCCTGTAGGCATTGTAATAGAGTGAGTAAATCGAACCCAAAGTAATGTAGCCCGTAGGCTTAGTAGTCGAGTGAGTGATTCGAATCCAAAGTAATGTAGCCGGTAGGCTTAATAGACAAGTAAGTGCTTGCTCGAACTCGGAATTAAAGTAGCCCGTAGGCTTAATAGTCGAGTGAGTGATTCGAACTCGACGTAATGTAGCCCTTAGACGTAATGGTCGAGTAAGTGCTTGCTCGAACTCGAAATAAAAGTAGCCTATAGGCTTAGTAGTCGAGTGAGTGATTCGAACTCTAAGTAATATAGCTCGTAGGCTTAATGGTCGAGTGAGTATTTGCTCAAACTCGGAATAAAAGTAGCCCGTAGGCTTAGTAGTCGAGTGAGTGATTTGAACTCGAAGTAATGTAGCCCGTAGGCGTAATGGTCGAGTGAATGCTTGTTCGAACTCAGAATAAAAGTAGCCCGTAGGCTTAGTAGTCGAGTGAGTGATTCGAACTCGAAGTAATGCAGCCCGTATGCATAATGGTCGAGTGAGTATTTGCTCAAACTCGGAATAAAAGTAGCCCGTAGGCTTAGTAGTCGAGTGAGTGATTCGAACTCGAAGTAATGCAGCCCGTATGCATAATGGTCGAGTGAGTATTTGCTCAAACTCGGAATAAAAGTAGCCCGTAGGCTTAGTAGTCGAGTGATAGATTGGATCTCGAAGTAATGTAGCATGTAGGCGTAATGGTCGAGTGAATGCTTGCTCAAACTCAGAATAAAAGTAGCCCGTAGGCATTGTAGTCGAGTGAGTGAATCGAACTCGAAGTAATGTAGCCCGTAGGCGTAATGGTCGAGTGAGTGCTTGCTCGAACGCGAAATAAAAGTAGCCTATAGGCTTAATAGTCGAGTGAGTGATTCTAACTCAAAGTAATGTAGCTCGTAGGCGTAATGGTGGAGTGAGCATTTGCTCGAACTTGGAATAAAAGTAGCCCGTAGGCTTAGTAGTCGAATGAGTGATTTGAACTCGAAGTAATGTAGCCCGTAGGCATAATGGTCGAGTGAATATTTGCTCGAACTCGGAATAAAAGTAGCCCGTAGGCTTAGTAGTCGAGTGAGTGATTTGAACTCGAAGAAATGTACCCTTAGGCGTAATTGTCGAGTGAATGCTTGCCCGAACTCAGAATACAAGTAGCCCGTAGTCTTAGTAGTCAAGTGAGTGATTCGAACTCGAAGTAATGCAGATCGTAGGCTTAATAGTCGAGTGAGTGTTTGCTCGAACTCGGAATAAAAGTAGCCCGTAGGCCTAGTAGTCGTGTGAGTGATTCAAACTCGAAGTAATGTAGCTCGTAGGCGTAATGGTCGAGTGAGTGCTTTCTCGAACTCGGAATAAACGTAGCCCGTAGGCTTAGTAGTCGAGTGAGTGATTCAAACTCGAAGTAATGTAGCTCGTAGGCATAATGGTCGAGTGAGTGCTTGCTCGAACTCAAACTAAAACGCAGCCCATAGGCTTAGCATTCGAGTGAGTGATTCGAACTCGAAGAAATGTAGTCTGTAGGCATAATGGTCGAGTGAGTGCTAGCTCAAACTCGGAATAAAAGTAGCCTGTAGGCATTGTAATCGAGTGAGTGAATCAAACAGAAAGTAATGTAGCCCGTATGCTTAGTAGTCGAATGAGTGATTCGAACCCAAAGTAATGTAGCCCGTAGGCTTAATAGACAAGTAAGTGCTTTCTCGAACTCGGAATTAAAGTAGCCCGTAGGCGTAATAGTCGAGTGAGTGATTCGAACTCGACGTAATGTAGCCCGTAGACATAATGGTCGAGTTAGTGCTTGCTCGAACGCGAAATAAAAGTAGCCTATAGGCTTAGTAGTCGAGTGAGTGATTAGAACTCGAAGTAATATAGATCCTAGGTTTAATGGTCAAGTGAGTATTTGCTCGAACTCGGAATAAAAGTAGCCCGTAGGCTTAATAGTCGAGTGAGTGATTTGAACTCGAAGTAATGTAGCCCGTAGGCGTAATGGTCAAGTGAATGCTTGCTAGAACTCAGAATAAAAGTAGCCCGTAGGCTTAGTTGTCGAGTGAGTGATTCGAACTCGAAGTAATGTAGCCCGTAGGCTTAATAGTCGAGTGAGTGTTTGCTCGAACTCGGAATAAAAGTAGCCCATGGGCTTAGTAGTCGAGTGAGTGATTCAAACTCCAAGTAATGTAGCTCGTAGGCATAATGGTCGAGTGAGTGCTTGCTCGAACTCAGAATAAACGTAGCCCGTAGGATTAGTAGTCGAGTGAGTGAGTCAAACTCGAAGTAATGTAGCCCGTAGGCATAATGGTCGAGTGAGTATTTGCTCGAACTCGGAATAAAAATAGCCCGTAGGCTTAGTAGTCGAGTGAGTGAGTCAAACTCGAAGTAATGTAGCCTGTAGGCGTAATGGTCGAGTGAATGCTTGCTCAAACTCAGAATAACAGTAGCCCGTAGGCATTGTAATCGAGTGAGTGAATCGAACTCGAAGTAATGTATCCCGTAGGCGTAATGGTCGAGTGAGTGCTTGCTCGAACCCGAAATAAAATTACCATGTAGGCTTAGTAGTCGAGTGAGTGCTTGCTCGAACTCGAAAAAAACGTAGCCCGTAGGTTTAGTAGTCGAGTGAGTGATTCAAACTCGAAGTAATGTAGCTCGTAGGCATAATGGTCGAGTGAGTGCTTGCTTGAACTCGACATAAACGCAGCCTGTAGTCTTAGCAGTCGAGTGAGTGATTCGCACTCGTAGAAATGTAGTCTGTTGGCATAATGGTCGAGTGAGTGCTAGCTCAAACTCGGAATAAAAGTAGCCCGTAGGC
>AWOL01S0018743.1:0-12662 GCA_000715115.1 Nicotiana otophora | reverse complement strand
GAGAGAGAGAGAGGACAGGGAGGCCAAGAGGCCTCAAGATTCTGGTAGATATAGTGGTGCCCGTGGCCCCAGTTGCAGCCTGTCATGGTAGAGGCTGTGTGAGCCATCCAGTTTATTCAGCACTTCCATCTTTCAGTGGTATTCCGACTACTCCCATGTCTTAGGTTGCCTACTATGCACCGCCACTGTCTAGTGGACCTCCAACACGGGGGGCTTTCAGTGGTCAGTCAAGCCAACCAGGCCCGAGCTAGTTTCAGCAGCCATGTCCTCCGATAGATTGTTTTGAGTATGATGATACTCGTCATTTGGTAAGGGACTGTCCCAGACTCAAGATGGCTGCACTTCCACATACTACTCAAGCTCAACTTAGTCTAGAGGGTCCCCGTGGTTACCGCACCAGTTGACTTCAAATTTTTCAATGCGAGTCATAAATGGCGTAATTGAGCTATTCCAAATTCTGGAATTTAAATCCGACCTCGTTATCAAAAATTCAACCTTTGGTCGAACTTTCCAAAAATCTTCTATTATCCAACTTTCGCCAAAATGCGTCGAATTGTCCTACGGACATGCAAATCCATTTTCGGATACACGCCTAAGTCCGAAATCACCATACGAATCTATTGACATCATCAAAATTCCATTCCGGATTCGTTTGCTCAAAAGTCAAACTCCGTTCAATTCTTTTCATTTCAAGCTTCAAATTGAGAATTGTTCTCTTAATTAAATTCCAAATCTTTCAAAAATCAAACTCGACCACACCCGTGGGTCATAATAAATATTACGAAGCTGCTTGAGACCTTTAGTCGATGAACGGGGCATAAATTCTTAAAACGACAAGGTTGAGACTTGGAAGTTAGACCTTTTCAAGGTAAGACAGAAAGATAACGTGATGCTCAGAGAGTTTGTGTCTCAGTTTCAAATGGGACGAATGGGTCTACCACCGATCGTCGATGATTGGGTCGTTCAAGCTTTCGCTCAAGAACTCAATGTACGAAGCTCAGTGGCTTCACAGTAGCAAAAGCAGAACTTGATTGAATACCCAGACGTTATGTGGGCCGATGTACATAATCGGTATCAATCGAAGATTAGAGTCGAAGAGGACCAGCTGGGGGCTCCTTCCGGGTCTGTTTATCCTATCAGGACCGTTGACAGAATCGAGAGGGACATTGATCGAGAACCAAGGTAGAACATGGATCAATACTAGCCATATAACGGAGATCGTAGGAGCTACAGATCTGGGCGAAACCCTGTACGAAGTGAAAGGAGAAATAACCGAGGTTAGAGCTCTCGAGGGCTCATGAGCAAGATTGGCTTCGACAGGCATACCTGACCTAAAGAAGCACCACGATTGTCAGAATATAACTTTAATGTTGACGCAGCCGCCATCGTATTGGCTATCGGACGCATCGAAGATACTAAATGGCCTGGACCTCTGCATAATGATCCAGCCCAGAGAAATCCCAACCAAATGTGTAAATATCATGGCACCCATGGCCACAAAATGGAAGATTGTAGACAGTTGAGAGAAGAAGTAACCTGGTTATTCAACGAAGTGCACCTTCGGGAGTTTCTGAGTGATCGAGCTAAGAATAATTTCAGAGACAGAGATTCCAACAAACAAAATAAACAAGAAGAACCTCAGCACGTCATTCACATGATTGCTGGAGGAGTCGATGTTCCCCAAGGTCCAGCGTTAAAATGCACCAAGGTGTCGATCACAAGGGAGAAACAAACTCGGGATCACGTACCAGAAGGAACCTTGTCCTTCAATGACGAGGACGCAGAAGGAATCATGCAACCCTATAATGATGCACTGGTAATATCTGTACTCATGAATAAGACTCGAGTTAAACGTGTGTTAAATGATCCAGGTAGTTCGGCCATCATCATTCAATCAAGGGTCATAGAACAGCTCGCCCAACAGGGCCAAGTTGTGCCCGCAACCCGAGTGCTAAACGGATTCAACATGGCTTGTGTGACTACTAAGGGCAAAATAACTTGTCATGACCCAAAGTCCCACCACAGGTGTCGTGATGGCACTTAGTGTCTAAGACTAAGTAAGCCGATCATAATAACAATTCAAGCCATGTTTTTTAATATATATAGAAAAATTAAAACCAACAAAGGAAATAATAATACAACCTCCCAATACTGGTAATACCTAGTCATGAACTCTAACGGATTACATGAAATGATCTCAAGTAAATCGAATATATAATATTGTTCGAATAATATTTGGCAGTACGATAAAATGGAAAGACTCCAAGGGACTGCGACGACCAAGAAGCTCTTCTACCTTGAATCCTTGCGATCACACTCTAGCTCTGTCCGAGTCCGATATCTCCAATACTTGGCTCTGCACAAAAATTTGCAGAAGTGTAGTATGAGTACACCACAATCGGTGCCGAATAAGTATCAAGGCTAACCTCGGTGGAGTAGTGACGAGGTACAGTCAAGACATTCACTAATAAATTAACCCGTGCAATATAGCAGTATATAACAATAATAGAAACAAATAGCAATGATATAAATAACAAGACAACAAGAACACCATAAATATTGCTCAAACGAATAAGGATCACAAACTACAACCAATCAATCAAGTCCTTCAAATATACGTCTTTCAAATGTAAGTACTTCAACTATAAATCCTTCAAATATAAGTTTTTCAATAAAAATCCTTAGAATATAATCCTTTCAAATAAATATATATTTCGAATATACTCCCTTCAAATAAATATCTTTCGAATATAATTCTTTCAAATAAATATCTTTCAACTATAATTCTTTCAAATAGTAGTTTTGCATATAATTCTTTCAAATAAAAATCACCTTGTGACACCTCATTTCATAATCATAAAAATACGGGTATCAGCCCACTTTCATATTTTCACGGCACCTCGTGCCCATATTTCTATCACAACTGCATGGACAACTTACATGCCAACAATATAAATATATAAAAATCTGCACGATCAATTTACTTTTGAAATAGTTTGGGTGAAGAAAAATGACATTGCACTTAAATTAAAGCATCGGATAAACTACTGATTTAGATGTAAAACATATTAATTTAAAATGTAATAGTAATTTCTTTTATTTAAAACAACTTAATCATCAAAAATTAGTAAAAACCAGAAATATAAATCTTTAGAGTCTCGTACTAAAAAGACAAAGCCAACACAATACAACAAGGAGCACAAAACACATAACAATAAAGCCAACTAGTACATCACGGAAGAAGACAAGAATTTACATATCACGTAAAAAAAATAACCAAAGGCGAGTGCAACCATAGGAAAATATCAACAAAAGGGCACTCCCGAGGTACCGCCTCGTAGTCCCAAATCATAAATAAATTTGAACAAAAGGTCACTCCCGAGGTACCGCCTCGTAGTCCCAAAGTTAAATTCAATATTTCCTTATATCACCGCGGGAGCCTTCACATTTAGTTTTAAAAATCATTGTTTTCCTGAAATAGCATCCAGCATTTTATCCCACCTTATAACACCGCATGACTTCTAGTAGTTCCCCTACTAGCCACGCGTATCAAACCCACCTTATCTCACCGTATGCGTATCAATACCCTGACCTTATATCACCACATGCGTATAAATATCACAATATTTCACAAATCGCACTTCAAGTGCCCAAATATCACAGCATACCACAACTTGCACCTCAAGTGATCACATATCACAACATATCACAAATTGCACATCAAGTGCTCAAATATTACAACATATCACAAATTGTACATCAAATGCTCAAATATTACAACATATCATAAATTGCACATTAGGTGCTCAAATATTGCAACTTGCCACAGAAATCAACAATACATTATTGTTCCACAATAAGAAGCCCACGACTCGACCATAATGCGCACAAAAAATCTTAACAAAATATCCGGAGTGAAAAACTCAACAAAATAATATTTCACAATTTAACACTTTGCCTCAATATGATTTACGGCCTTTATAACTCAATACCAATTTCAACAACGTGAACTGAAAAATATTTAATCAAGGAACAACGCCTTCTTTAATCTAATTGTTTTTTGGCAATTAAATTAACACCTCCTTTTAAAATTATTTTATAAATTATTTGCAGGTGAAAAATTCGTAATAAAATTATTTCCACGAAATAGTAACTCAACAAAATACATAATTCACATCAAAGTCAAGTGACAATCACACCAAATTATCATATAAAAACAACCTCCGCAAACAAGGAAAAAAGGCATGAAAAAGAAGGGATTTAATAAGTTCCAACAATTTTCCAATTTAATACATAAGGGTGTCTACGAATTTTAACCTATATAATTTGCACATATAAACCAATTAGGTACTCGTTACCTCGCGTACATGGTTTTCAATCACACAATTTCCACATAAGACTCAATTCCTAAGGGGAAATTCCCCCCCACAAGGTTAGGCAAGATACTTACCTTTATGAAGTTAGGCCGATATTCCAAAATAGCCTTCTTGCTTGAATTGACCTTCGTACAGCTCAAAACTATCCAAATTATTTGTATAAATTAATTAAAATTCAGCGAAAACAATTTTGGATAATAAAACGTCGACTTAAACTTTCACATTAAAAAGTCAACCAAAAGACAACGCAGGACCTGCCTCTCGGAACCCGATATAATTTTCACTAAATCCGAACACTCATTCCGATACGAGTTCAACGATACCAATTTTACCAAATTCTGATAATAACTCAACCTCCTAATCTTACATTTTCGTTCTTGAAACGTTTTGCAAAAATCTTTATTTCTTCCATTTAAATCAGAAATAAATGATGAATATAACCATAGAATCATGAAATATAATCATTTTCGGATATAGGACACTTAGCTCAATCCATATGGTGCAAAATCGCCTCAAAATATCGCTTCAATACGAGCTTTATAGCTCCAAATATGTTAAAATGGCCGAAACCCCCGGTTTTTAGAATCTGTCAAGGCAAGTTGCATTTGATATTTGAGACTTATAAATCGAATTTGGCACATCCAAATGATGAATGGTTTAACTTTTTGGAAACTAGAAACCAAGGGATACAATTATCATGTTTTGCAGATCTCCCAATTCCTTATATATGGCATGCAATAAGCTCCCAAAGTCAGCCCTGTGCAGCAGAAATATCTGGCGATGCACACTGTTGTAGCCAAAATCTGCAGTACCATCCTTCAGTCAATCGATCATAACTTTATGTAAAAATTTCCATATAATGAATGTTTTATCTTTCTGGAAACTATAATCAAAAGTCTACAACTTTCCTATTTTGAAAATTTCCATATTCCTTATAGATTTCGCGATATAAGCTTCCAAAGTGAGCTCTGCGCATCAGCAATTTCACACACTACTGTCAAAAACCAGTAGTTAAAATGGCTTTAAAATCATCCAAAACAACTCCGAAACTCACCCAAGCCCCTCGGGACCCCGTCCGAACACACCAACAAGTCTCAAAACATATTATGGACTTAGTAGGGGCCTCAAATAACATCAAATAACGCTAAAAAGATGAAACACACCCCAAGTCAAGCCTAATGAAACTAAGAAATTGCAACGTCTACATTTGATGCCGAAACCTATCAAATCAAGTCCGATTGACCTCACATTTTGCAATGACATAACGGACCTGTTCCAATTTTTAGAATCAGATTCCAACCCCGACATCAAAAAGTCAACTCTCGGTCAAACTTTCGAATTCCATTTTTCCAACATTCGCCAAAATGCTTTCATTTTTTCTACGGACCTCCAAATACAATATATCCCTAACTCCGAAGTCACCATACAAAGCTATTGGAATCATCAAAACTCCATTCCGGAGTAGTTTGCTCAACAGTCAAACTCCGATCAACGCTTTTCATTTAAGCTTCAAAAATAAGAATTGTTTTTTCAATTTAATTCCTAATCTTCCAAAAATCTAACTCGACCACACACACAAGTCATAATACGTATTACGAAGTTGATCGGGATCTTAAGTCGCTGACTGAGGAGTTAATTATTAAAATGACAAGTCGGGTCGTTACATAACTTTGCCATTGAACGTGGTCGGGACCATCCAGGAGACCAAGTTCTATGTGATCGAAGGAGATATGAGGTATAACGCCCTGTTCGGGAGATCTCGGATCCACAACATTACGGTAGTTCCCTCGACCCTTCACCAGGTTCCAGAATTCTGCACATCTGAGGGAATAGAAACAATTTACAGGGAGCAACCTGCCGAAGAGGAAATGTTTGCCGTTGACGAAGTGATTCCAGTATCGGCACTCTCATTGATGAAGGGGTCAAATTTTAAACGGAAAGCATGAGGACAAATAGCAATCACAAACGTCGGCCTCGACCCAACTAGAGAAGCAGGGGACTGACGAAGATGATGATTATGGGGTCCCTCGATCCTTCATAGTCCTTGATGACTCCGCACTACAAAATAAATGGTCGAAAAGCTGGGGCAAGTCATACTAATCAAACATCTGCCCGAACTAAAGGTATACTTGGGCACGGGGTTAACTCCCAAGCTCAGGAAAAAACTTATTCAATTTCTTATAGCTAACATGGATTGTTTTGCTTGGTCCCATCTCGACATGATAGGGATCCCGCGAGAAACCACCACCCATAAGCCTGGACCCGAAGTTCCATCTGGTGAAGTAGAAAAAGTGACCCTAGTCCGAGATCAAGTATGCCTTCATCAAAGACGAGGTAACCAAGCTTCATAAAAAAGGGTCCATCCGGGAAGTAAAATAACCCGAATGGTTAGCAAACATAGTAGTAGTCCCTAAGAAAAGGAACAAACTTAGGATGTGTGTATATTACAAAGATAAAACTAAATCATGCCCCAAGGATTATTTTCCCTTGCCTAATATCGATCGCATGATCGATGCCACAGCCAACCACGAGACCCTCAATTTTCTCGATGCCTATTCCGGGTACAACCAAATACAAAGGAACCCAGATGATCAGGAAAGGACCTCGTTCATCACTAAATATGGTACCTACTGCTATAACGTAATGCCATTTGGATAAAGAAATGTTAGTGCCACTTATCAATGCCTATTTCGAAGAACAAATAGGGAAATCTATGGAAGTTTACATTGATGATATGTTAGTTAAGTCCCTACGTGCAGAGGACCATTTGAAACATTTGCAGGAAAACATCAGTATATTAAGGAAATACAACAAGAAGTTGAACCCGAAAAAATACACGTTCGGGGTCGATTCAGGCTAATTTCTCAGAATCGAGGAATCGATATCAACCCCGACAAGATCAAAGCTATCGAGGACATCATGGTAGTAGACAACATAAAGGCCGTACAGAGATCAAAGCTATCGAGGACATCATGGTAGTAGACAACATAAAGGCCGTACAGAGATCAAAGCTATCGAGGTCATCAGGTAAGAGCCATCGATTTTGCTCGTTGCTGAAGAAGAAAAATAACTTCACAGGGACTCCGGAATGCCAACAGGCCTTGGAAGAGCTTAAACGATACTTATCGAGCATGCTGCTGCTTCACACACCGAGGGAAGATGAACAACTGTAATTATATTTGGCAATATCAAATATAGTGGTAAGTGGAGTCGTAGTCTGGGAAGAACAAGGTACGCAATTTCCAATTTATTATGTTAGCCGGACCTTGGGCGAGGCCGAAACTATATATCCCCACCTAGAAATATTAGCGCTCGCTTTGATAAGCGCCTGTAGGAAAATAAAATCGTACTTTCAATGTCATCCCATATGTGTTGTGACAACTTGTCCGTTGCGAAATATTATGCACAAACCCAAGCTTTTGGGACGGTTGGCCAAATGAGCCGTAGAAATCAGCGGGTATGATATTGAATATCGACCCCGAACAACCATTAAGTCTTAAATTTTGGCAGACTTCATGGCTGACTTCACGCCGACCCTAGTACCCGAGGTTGAAAGAGAATTGTTAGTGAACTCAGGTACATCCCCTGGAATATGGACCCTCTTTATAGATGGTGCATTGAACGCAAAGGGGTCCAGACTCAGCATCATACTAAAACCACCCATAGGCAACGTGGTTAGAGAATCTATTAGAATTATGAAATTGACTAACAATGAGGCCGAATATGAGGCCATGATTACAGGTCTCGAACTAGCCAAAGGCTTGGGAGCAGAGGTGATCGAAGCCAAATGCGACTCCCTCTTTGTGGTGAATCAGGTTAATGGAACCTTCAAAGTGAGAGAAGAACGAATGCAGAGACACCTAGATAAGTTACAAGTAACTTTGCATCGATTTAAATAATGGACTTTGCAAAATGTCCCTAGAGATCAAAATAGTGAAGCCGATGCCCTCGCAAACTTAGGGTCATCGGTCGAGGACAACGAGCTCAATTCGGGGGTCGTCATGCAACTCATGAGGTCAGTAGTTGAAGTAGGCAATGCCGAGATAAAATCTACAAGCTTCACTTGGGATTGGAGAAATAAATATATAGAGTATTTGAAGATAGGAAAATTTCCCCTAGATCCAAAAGAATCGAGGGCCCTGCGCACGAAGGCAACACGATTCACCTTGTCCGAAGACGGAACCTTGTTCAAAAGAACATTTGATGGTCCACTAGTGATATGTCTGTGACCGGGAGATGCCGAGTATGTTCTGGGGGAAGTGCATGAGGGCACTTGCGAAAATCATTTCGGTGTCGAGTTACTGGTTCAAAAGGTAATCAGAGCCATTTATTACTGGATCGATATGGAAAAAGATGCAAAAAAGTATGTTCGAAAATGCGACAAATGCCAAAGACATGCATCGATGATTCACCAACCCGAGGAACTACTCCATTCAGTCTTGTCACCAAGGCCATTCATGAAGTTGGGAATGGACATCGTTGGCCCTCTTCCATGGGCACTAGGTAAAGCTCAATTTATTTTATTTATGAATGACTATTTTTCTAAGTGGGTTGAACAACAGGCCTTCGAGAAGGTTAGGGAGAAGGAAGTCATCGACTTCATTTGGGATCGTATCATATGTCGGTTCGGGATGCCATCTGAAATTGTGTGTGACAAAAGGAAATAGTTCATCGGCAGCAAAGTAACCAAATTTCTCGAAGATCATCAGATCAAAGAATCCTATCAACACCTTATCATCCTAGAGGGAACAGGCAAGCCGAATCGACCAACAAAACCATCATCCAAAATACTAAGAAGAGGCTAACTAACACCAAAGGAATGTGGAAGGAAATTCTGCCCGACGTTCTTTGGGCATACCGCTCAACCTCGAAATCTAGTACCGGGGCTACCTCATTCTCATTGGATTATGGTGCCGAAACACTAATACCAGTCAAAGTTGGAGAGCCGAGTATCAGGTACCGATATGCACCAAAGGAATCAAAAGACGAGGCCATGAATACGAGCGTGGAACTATTGGATGAAAGGAGTGAAGCCGCCCTCGTCAGATTGGCCGCCCATAAACAACGGATCACAAGATACTAAAAGCGAAGAGCCAATCTTCTATATTTTAATGTCGGGGACTTAGTGCTAAGGAAAGTTACCCTCAACACCTGAAATCCGAACTAAAGGGGAATTGGGTCCGAATTGGGAGGGACCGTACCAGATTCTTGAGGTCACCAGGAAAGGGTCCTACAAGCTCAGAATGATGAATGGAAAATAGCTACCGACCAATTGGAATATATCTCACCAAAAATGGTATTACTGCTAATGTACGACCACATTTCATTTCCTTTTTTTAGACTAACACTTGTAGGTGGTCAACGAGAAATGACAATGGATGTTTTGGTGAACGACACGAAGTCTTTAGGTCTGAAAGCAGGTATTGAAATCTTTTTCCCTTAGACCAGTGTTGCCCCAAATGGGTTTTCGGCGAGGTTTTTAACGAGGCAACAATGAATCATGCTAACATAGAACCAAACCCGATTAGGATTCAACACCGAAGATCAATTCAAAAATATCCTAGGTTCCTTTGCAATCAATTACGAATACTGGGGGGCAACCCTCGGATATGCATTATCTCTGAATATCAACTCTAGCGAGGAAACTAATTCATAAAGGAAGGGTCTCGATAGATAGGATTTGTTGTAAGGGCCAAACAGTCAAAACAAATTGTGCCCACGTAGATTGCTCGTGCCCTGGCATTAATCATGTACGCATGTATGACTGTTTTGATCGAAAATAAAGAGAAGTACTTTCCTTGCAATCATCTTATATTTGAAAATTTTTCCTCTTTATATCCCCTAAAGAGCTTTGTATTTCCGAAAATAACGAGCACAAAGGCAATACATAACCGGAATTCCAACGACCACTCCCTCACTCTGGAACTACCGTGCAACGCAAACGGCCCAAGTCACTGGACTTCGGGGAAAAATACCTATTGGGCAACTCCCCGGTTTCTAAAGGCCACGGCCACCCCATTCGGGGACTGCTATCTCAGGCAAGACCGGATAACTCGGGAATAAACAAGCTCAATGGGAAGCTCCCAAACTAAAAGGCTACAGCCAAGTTAACATGGCTCATAGATGTCCGATATCCGTAACAAAAACTAGGCCTTCAAAAAATAAACATTTTCACAACCGGTTCTAAAGGCTACCATTGGCAAACTATAATTTGAGTTACTTACTTCTGGGGAAATTTCCCGGTAACAATGAACCCCCGAGATGACTCAAAACAAAATAATGTAAAGGCTGGGTTTGTCCGGACTTACACAACCTAAGTTATTTTATGCTAAGGCATTCCAATCTTTGCGAATATAAGTAATAAAGCAAAGGAAATATTTGAGAGCCGAAAGGGAAAGAAAGCCTTATATATATAATAATTCGTTTTTAGAAAGGCCAGAATGGCCTAGTACAAAAATTTACAATGGTCAAAATGACCTCAAAAAGATGCAAAAGAAAGAAAAACATATAAAGGCCTAAGTGGCATGGTCTTCATCGGAGGTAGAATCTCCATCCTCGGAATCTTCCCCATCTTTGGACTCATTTAAGCTCTCGGAATCTTCCTTAGGAAAGGCTAGCTTCCGGACCCTAGCTTCCTCTGCTTTAGCATTTTCGATTTCGGCTAAGACATTGAAGCCTTGAGAATGAACTCCCTCGAGGGATTCCCTTCGAGCCTGCCATCCTGCATGATCCACCATACTCTTGGCCTTCGCCTGGATGGCCTCGACATTGACCTTGAACTGGGCCACTTTAGCATCAGCTTTGGTGTTGGCCATTGCCATCTCAGATCTGGCCACTTCGAGTTTATTGGCCACGTTTTCCTTGTCAAACATAGCCAAGTCCAATTGATATTGAAGCTCCTTGAGTTTCTTCACCTGCACCGACGCCTTCATTTTTGCAGCTTGGAGCTGGGTCTCGGCCGACTCCTCTTGTGCTTAGATAGTTTCCTTTTTCGAGGCTAAGATGTCCATATTCTTTTTGAATTCTTCAGCCTCAGCTTGTATCACGTCTACCTGTGTCTTGAGCTGCCCGATTTGTTCGAGCTTGTGCCGAACCTGCATGATCAGATCGTTAGTTACTATCTCTAATTCAACTCCACTATCGTGAAGCACTTGAAATACCTGCTCGGCCATCTCGATATGGTCATTCTAAGCAGCTTCTAAATCAGCCCGGAGCTTCTACCTCAGAAGCTTGTAAGTATCCTCCTTCTCGGTGAGTTCCCGGACCTCAGCCTCGTGCTCTTCCCGGATTTTGAAGATAGCCTCATGATGCAACACCGAAGCCTGCAAGCCCGAAGAGAGATGTTAGAATTATTTACAACATCAACTTTAAAATAAATACTAAAGTGAACCTCGAACTTACCCGATTCAAAGCATGTTGGGCCTCATTAAATAGGCAAGGCACCTCCACCGCATTCATCACGGCCTGGTCTTCCTCGGTCACTAAGCATGTAAGGTAGCTAGAAACCTCCATGGGGGTAGAGAAAACACGGGCATCCTTGGGGATAGAAAAAGTTATCGATCGTTTGTAGTCGAGGTTAACACTTGGGGCAGGGAATCCATCCACCAGTTTGGGACTCGATGAAGACCTAGTAGCGCGCGATGAAACCATATTTGGCACCGATTAGTCGCCCAATCCGATAGTACCTTCTGAAGCTGTAAAGTCGAGGCTATCAAAAATGTTATTGAAAGGATCAGTTGTTCCTTGCGCCCCTTCGACAAGTTTACCCTTCAACACCTGAGCCTCGTTAATCATAGAATCCATAAATGAGGGCAACCCAGAAATGTCAATCACCTCAGGAACCTCTTTGGGTACGTCATCTTCTGACCGGGACATACCAGTCTCACTTTCTTTTTCGACCTCACTGGCTAGGATAAAATCGGTCTCGACCCTCTCGGGGACTACAACCTTTATCTCTACTATGACCTCCATGACTCGAGGCATCTGGGAGCCGCATCTTACTCGAGCCACCAGCTCAGAATCTTCTTCTTCCACGGACTCGTCCCTTAACAGATTGAGTGAGTCTGATGAGAGTTCTCGGGACCCAATTATTTTGGGCTTATGCGCCAACCGCTTCCTCGGTCTCTTCTTTTCGAAGTTAGAGTGAATCGGGGCTTTTATTTTCCCCTTCGCTTTGACCTGTTTCGGAGTAGTGGGATTGGCATGTATATCATCATTAGCTGTTGGAGGCCTCATCTCGACGTCCTTTGGTAAACCTGGTAAATAAAAACATAACAAATCAGGGAC
>AWOL01S0018741.1:31826-56833 GCA_000715115.1 Nicotiana otophora | reverse complement strand
GTGATTTGTCCGAGGTTCGGTACCTCGTGGAGTTTGTTGACTAAAACCTGATGTGAAAGCGGTTGTTGTTGCTGACTTATTATTTATTCTTGCTGTATCTGTGGTTTCGAATTTAGGTTGTANTCTTATCGGATAAGAGATTTTCTTGATATTGTTGAGTATAAATGCACACTCTTTCTTACTTGCCTTCTATGCGAGAATGTCTCTATTTGGCACGCGAGTCGTCAGTACGGTTATGAGGTGTAATGAGGGCACAGGATGCCAAGTGTTAGGGTTCAGGTATTGAGACTCGTGAGTTGTGATTTGTGATTTGTCCGAGGTTCGGTACCTCGTGGAGTTTGTTGACTAAAACCTGATGTGAAAGCGGTTGTTGTTGCTGACTTATTATTTATTCTTGCTGTATCTGTGGTTTCGAATTTAGGTTGTATTTACGTTCACCCTTCTGTGTCATTATTATGGTATTCCGTTGATACTTGTTGTTGTCCTTTCCTATTGCAATTACTGTATTGTTAGTCATATCGTGTAGTCTTTATGTAGATATTATACTCTGCCGTTTCTATACTTATACTTTGTTCAGGTCATTTAGTCCAGTAGGTGTCTTGACTGTTCCTCGTCACTACTTCACTGAGGTTAGTCTTGATATTTGCTGGGTACCGCCGTGGTGTACTCATACTACACTTCTGCACATTTTTCTGCAAATCCAGGTATTTCGAAGTTAGTTGATCATTAGCTAGCTGTGCGGATTGTTGCTGTGGAGACTCAAGGTAAACTTGCTGCTGGGTTTGCAGGCTTCAGAGTCACCTTCTGATTTGTATTCATACTGTTACTTTATTCAAACAGTTGTATTTAAAAGAATTGTAGCAAACTCTGTAGACCTTACGACTTGTACTACCGATTTTGGGAATTGTAAGTTTTATAGAGATTTCTATTTCAAAAGTTGTTAGATGTTATTTATTATTGTTGTTATTCAGTAAATGTTAGGCATACCTAGTCCCTAAGACTAGGTGCCATTACGATACCCAACGCAGGAGAAATTGGATCGTGACAAGTTGGTATGAGAGCTATAGGTGCATAGGTGCTACGAGACATAAGCGAGTTTTGTAGAGACTTTCGGATCGGTACGAAGACATATGTACTTATCTTCGAGAGGCTACAGAACTATTAGGACAGTTTCACTTCCTTCATTCCTATCGTGCGAGTTCATTGATCTCGAAGTTTAAACTTTTATCATTCCATTCTCTTACAGATGGTGAAGACACGAGCTGCAATCACTGGTGACGTTACCCCCGGAACAGATGTCACTTGGGGAAGAGGCAGAGGCCGATGAGGAGCGCGTGTCGCAGTTAGGGAACCTACCAGAGCAGCAGTTGAGGATCCGCCAGTAGTTCCAGTTGGGGGCAAGTACCAGAGGCACCTACTGTCACCCTCGGACTACAGGAGACCTTAGCACAGTTCCTGAGCATGTTTGGTATATTGGCACAGGCGGGTCGATTCCGGTTGCACCAGCTATTTCACAGACCAGGGGAGGAGCTCAGACTCCCGCCGCCCACACTCTAGAGCAGCGAGTTCATGTTGGTCAGGTTCCAGGTATCATGGCAACACAGCCTGTGGTCCCAGCTCAGCTCGTGGTTAGGGCAGCTGCATCTGAGGAAGAACAGCTTAGACTTGAGAGGTACAAGAAGTACCACCCTCCTACCTTCAGTGGATTGGCGACAGATTATGCCCAGGTTTTTCTGGAGGAGTGTCACAGCATTCTCCGTACTATGGGTATTGTGGAGACGGGCGGGGTTGCTTTTACTACATTCCAGCTCAGGGGAGTGGCTGATCAGTAGTGGCGGGTATACGAGTTGGGTAGTCCGGCCGAGTCAGCTTCACTTACATGGGTTCAATTTTCAGAGATATTCCTAAGAGAGTTTGTACCTCAGTCCCTTCGAGATGCATGGCGCGCGGAGTTTGAGCAGCTACACCAGGGCACTATGTCAGTGTCAGAGTATGCCGTTAGATTCAGTGATTTGGCTAGACATGTGCCTTCTTTGGTCGCTACAGTTAGAGAGCGTGCCCATAGATTCATTGAGGGGCTCAAGCATGATATTCGGTTCAGCATGGCTCGGGAGTTAGAGTCGGATGTTTCGTTTCAGCAGGTAGTAAGGATCGCTCACCGAGTAGAGGTCATATGGGATCAGGAGAGAGGAGACATGTAAGGCCATGAGAGAGAGGACAAGCAAGGTCAAAAGAGAGAGGACAGGGAGGCGAGGAGGCCACTTAGACCGGAGATATCTACTGGTCCTTATTTTGGAGGCAGGGTACGACATGGTAGAGGTTTTATGGGTTAGCCAGTTCAATTTGCACTTCAAGCTTCACATAGTGTTTCAGGTGCTCATGGGTCTCAGAGTACCCGTACCGCACAGTTCCCATATCCACATCAGCAGAGAGGTTGCTTCAAGTGTTGAGATACCAGCCACAGGGTGAGAGATTTTCCTAGACTCCGAACAAGTGTGTCACAGTAGAGTATTCAGGCGAGTAGAGGGCGCCCAAGAGGGGAAGGCCCGGCCCGTTGATGTGTTTCATATAGTAGGCTTGAGGCCACTATGCCAGATGATGTCATACAGGTATGCTTTGGATTTGTTACAGAGGGACACCATTCGTATTTTGATTCGGTTCTACTTATCGGGGTGAGTTCCCCTATTTGTTGTCCTACCTATGGGTGAGTTCATGACCCAGTATTATGTTTATATGTGTTCCCATGTTGGGAGATTCTATGAGAGATAACCATGTCTATTGTTGTTTTAATTCATTATTGAAAGTTATGAGACTAGAAGTGAATTCATGTTATCTATTATGGCAGGTTTGGTGTAAATCCTGAGTAATTTGGTTACGATTTGTGATTTGATACTCTACCGGGGTGAGAGCTCAGTAAGTGTTGTGACTTTATTGGAAGAATTAAGTTAGTGGATATTTCAGTTGGTATGATGTGTATTCGTCTTGTGATTCAGAGTTGAGGGTGAGACCCTCGCAATTCCATGTGATTTGATATGTTTGAGCCCAGCTGCGTGCTGTGGTGAAAGTTATATCAGGATGAGATCCTTGTGATTTGTTCATATACTTGAATTTTTCCTTTTAAATTGATTTGTAGGATGGTACTCATAGAGAGTTGTGCCTGTCGGCCATTTAATATTTCTCTTATGTGTTTCTCTTTACATATTCAGTCATTTTTTCATTTTGTGCTTCTTGAGTTTTAGCTTGCGAGGTGTGTGCCCGGTGGTGTTAGTTGTAACTTGTTTATCCGGGTGTATAGTTATGAGGTTTTCGTGTTGCTTGCATCATTGTCAGTGTTGTGGAGGTTTCAAACGGGTTGCTAATGGATATGAGGCTAATTGCCGGTGCTGGTTTTGATTACGGGCAACTATTATGATTAGAAATGTTATTATGGGCCTATGTGTAGTGTGTCACGTTGTATGGTTATACCTTGCAGGTGTAGGCATGAGTTGCCGAAGGTGGTTGAGACCGATATCGGGTATGGATTTAGAATCGGGTCTTTTGGAGATGAATGGAAGGTGAGAATTCTGACTCTAAGGCTTATCAATGATGGTAGAAAGGATAAATTATAGTTGAGATGGTGTCGGCAGGCTTATGTGGATTGGAGTGACGTGGGGTCACCCGCAGGTGTATGTTGGCGATATGCTTTCATTGATTTGAAGACTTCGAGGCGATTCTTGACACGTTCGAGGACGAACGTTTGTTTAAGAGAGTAAGGATGTAACGACCCGGCCAGTCATTTTGAGAATTTAAGTCTCGCTCGGCGGCATAAGGCCCTGCAGTTTCGTATTATGTGTATTGACTTGCGTGCGTGGTTGAATTCAATTAGTGGATGATTCAGAGTGATTTGGGACACTTAGTCCCTAAAACGGAAGCTTAAGCCTTAGGGTTTTGAACGTAGTCGGAACTGTGTGAAGACGACTCCGGAATGGAGTTTCGTAGGTTTCGTTAGCTCCGTTGGGTAATTATGGACTTAGGGGCGTGTCCGGATTGTGTTTTGGAGGTATGTAGCTCATTTAGGCTTGAAACGGCAAAAGTTAAATTTTTGGAAATTTAGATCGGTAATGGACTTTTTGATATCGGGGTCAGAATTCGATTCCGGAAGTTGGAGTAGGTCCGTAATGTTGAATATGACTTGTGTGAAACATTTGGGGTCAATCGGATGCGGTTTGATAGGTTTCGGCATCGGTTGTAGAAACTTGAAGTTTCAAGTTCATTAAGTTTGAATTGGAGGGTGATTCGTATTTTTAGCATTGTTTGTTGTGATTTGAGGGCTCCACTAAGTTCGTATGGTGTTATAGGACTGGTTGGTATGTTTGTTTGAGGTCCCGGGGGCCTCAGGTGAGTTTCGGATGCTTAACGGATCGAAATTTGGACTTGTGTAATTGTTGAAGCTTTCAAGCTTCTGGTGTAATCGCACCTGCGGTGGGGTGGCCGCAGGTGCGGACACGCACGTGCAAGAGGCCAAGCGCAGAAGCAGGATTGAGGAGATGGTCAGGAGGCGCAGGTGTGAGGGAAGTTCTGCATCTGCGAGCCCGCAGATGCACTTGAAGTTCCGCAGATGCAGAGAGTGAGCTGGAGGGGCAGTCCGCAGAAGCGGATATTTTTTCGCAAGCGCGCACTCGCAGGTGCGGCTATTTGATCGCAGAAGAGGACCCAGGTATGTAAGTCAAGTCCACACTTGCGATGGATTTTCCGCAGCTGCGACTATGGGTCCGCAGGTGCGAGATCGCTGGGCAGAAAAGAGGAAATTTTGAGGGTTTTGTCTCATTTTCATTTTGGGACTTTGAGAGCTCGGATTTGGGCAATAATTTGGGAGATTTTTAGAGGAAGCTTTTTGGTAACGATTCTTAACTCATTTATGGTTATATTCCACTAATCTATAGTTGATTTCATTATTTAATTAAGGATTTTTGTTGAGAAATTTGGGAAGCAAATGGGAGAAGTTCTTCAACTAAGTTTTTGAGTTTCGATTGGTATTGTAATATCGGCTTTGGATAATTTTGGTACGAGTGAACTCGTGGTTGATTGGGTGTTCGTATTTTGTGACTTTTACTCGATTCCGAGACGTGGGCCCGGGTCGACGTTTTAGGAAGATTTTTAAAATTTTTGTTAGTCTTGATTTCATTAATTAGATTAGTTTATTATAGTTATATTTATGATATGTAATTATTTTTGGCTAGATCTGGGCCATTCGGAGTTGGATAATTAAGGAAAGGCATTGTAACCGATTGATTGAGCTTGGTTCGAGGTAAGTATCTTGCCTAACTTCGTGTGGGGGAACTACCCCTTAGGATTTGAGTCTTCTATGCAAATTGTAGTCCGTGTACGTGAGGTGACGAGTACCTTCTCGGACTTATTTGTGGAAAGTTGGCCTTTTAGGGTTCTTAGGTCCTTGTATTCACTGATTATGTAGTTGTTATGTTATGAATATGTCTCTTAATTAATAGTTTCACCTCTACCTGCTTTAATTAGAATTAATTGCTTCATGATCTGCCCTTGATGCTTATTTGAGTCATATGTGCCTTAACGGAAATTGTTATCTCTTCTATTGCCATGTTATCTTTCCCCTAACTACTTATCTTTATTTGAAGTTATAATTATCTCTTTTGTAATTGTTCATCCTTAATTGAGGCTATGATTATTTTTCTGCTGGTTATCCCTAATTGAATTTGTTGTATCTCTTTCTTAATTGCCAACATTAAAAGAAGTTAGATATCCTACATTTTAGTTGACTTGTCCTTATTTGGAATTATTCGCCTTGCGTTAGCTCCCTCGTTGTCGAACTGTACATTGTGGACCATTGTTACATAATATTTTCTTTGTTGTTGAGCTTTTCTTATTATGACTAGCATTCTCTATTGTGGCCACTCCTTGTGAATTAATACCTCCGTTCCTTTGAGTTCTGGAATTTATGAGTTGATTTATTTGTCGTACTTTTGTATTAGTGTTATTGTCGATGTTGTACTTGTTTTTCTTGCATATTTACTTTGGGACTACGAGATGGTACCTCTGGAGATCTCTCTGTCTTGCATATTTAATTTTGGGACTACGAGGTGGTACCTCGGGAGATCCCCTATTGAGCATTTACTTTTGGGACTACGAGATGGTATCTCAGGAGTGCCCTTTGTTGACATCTCTTTGTTATGGGGTTGCACGAGGTTTCTGCCGTGCTATTGTTACTATTGATATTTTCACATGCAGTTTGACAAGGCGGTATATATATATATGTGGGTTTCGTATGTGGCGAGATAAGATGGGAACATTATTATGCACGTGTGACGAGACAAGGCAGGCATTTACTTTACTATTGCACATGTGGCGAGACAAAGTGGGTTATGTCAGGGATTGCTTTCTGATGATTTGTAATGGCCTGGGGGCATTCTTGTTATTGATATTTTTATAGTGTACACTTATCTTTGTGAGCTTTATCTTGTAAAAGTTGTGAGAAAACATTCTACGTGTTGTCCGTTCTTTTCCTTATGCTCACTAGCTGGTATGAACTATGTTAGGACACTTACACAAGTATACACGTAGTTAAGTACTCTTATCGGATAAGAGGTTTTCTTGGTATTGTTGATCATAAATGCACACCCTTGCTTACTTGCCTTCTATGTGAGAATGGCTCTATTTGGCACGCGAGTCGTTAGTGCGGTTATGAGGTGTAATGAGGGAACATGATGCCAAGTGTTAGGGTTCAGGTATTAAGACCCGTGAGTTGTGATTTATCCGAGGTTCGGTACCTCGTGGAGTTTGTTGACTAAAACCTGATATGAAAGCGGTCGTTGTTGCTGAGTTATTATTTGTTCTTGCTGTATTTGTGGTTTCGGATTTAGGTTGTGTTTACGTTCACCCTTCTGTGTCATTATTATAGTATTTCGCTGATACTTATTGTTGTCATTTCCTATTGCAATTACTGTATTGTTAGTCATATCGCGTAGTCTTTATGTAGATATTATATTCTATTGTTTCTATACTTATACTTTGTTCAGGTCATTTAGTCCAGTAGGTGTCTTGACTGTTCCTCATCACTACTCCATTGAGGTTAGTCTTAATACTTGCTGGGTACCGCCGTGGTGTACTCATACTACACTTCTACACACTTTTGTGCAGATCCTGGTATTTCAAAGTCAGTTGATCATTAGATAGCTATACAGATTGTTGGTGTGGAGACTCAAGGTAAACCTGCTGCTGTGTTCGCAGGCTTCGGAGTCACCTTCTGATTTGTATTCATATTGTTACTTTATTTCAAACAGTTGTATTTAGAAGTGTCACGACCCAAAACCTGACCCGTCGTGATGGCACCTATCGTAGTACTAGGCAAGCCGACCTTTCCAAAACACTTTCAAAATTTAACATAAATGAATTAAAACATTTAAAATAACCGGAGTTTTCTCAGAAATACGGGGGTAAAATCCAAATACAATATAAGTGCAGAAAAATAGCCCGGCATCGGGGTATCACTAAGTCACGAGCATCTAACAACCAATCTAGAAAATGGAGTCTACTACAATCTGTGCCAAATGCCAAAATAAGTGAGAAAAGATAATAAGAAAGGAGAAACAAGGACTGCTGACGCCGGTAGCTACCTCGTAAATCTTTGATAGTCAGCTCACGCACGAACTTAGCGGCCACCAGAACCGTACACACCTGGATCTGCACATGAAGTTCAGGGTGTAGCATGAGTACAACCAACTCAGCAAATAACAAGATTAAATAAGGAACTGAGAAGCATTGACGAGCTATAAAAATACGATTCATATCAAAAGTTTTCAGTAAAGAATGAACATGCTTTCAAATCCAGTGGTATAAGTCAAATCAGTTCGAGCCCAAGTATAACAGATATGAATCTTCCAGAATTTCACAACAACATCGAACAGCAACCAAGTGCAACAATAAATAAAAGCAAGTACAGCCTCTCAAGGCGGCATTCACTCAACTCATCTCATAAGCTCATACTCTCAGCTCTCAGCCCTCAATACACACTCTCAATAGGTACCTGCGCTCATTGGGGATGTACAGACTCCGGAAGGGCTCCTACAGCCCAAACGCTATATTGCTGCGGCGTGCAGCCCGATCCAAGTACTGCTGTGGCGTGCAGCCCGATCTGATATATGGCCCAAAGGCTTGTTGCAGTGTGCAACCCTATCTAATATTGCTGCGGCGTGCAGCCCGATCCAATATAACTCACATAGCTCTCAACCCGACACTCATGCCCTATCTCAGTCACTAGCCTCTCCAACCTCACCGAATATCACAATAAACGGCCCAAACAGAGAATACAACGAGTTTTAATCAAGAAATAAGAGAGAGTTGAGATATAATGCATAAGTAAAATGGTGACTGAGTACAAGACAACAATCTAGCAGTCAATTCAACAAGTTCACGACCACTAAAGGGTCCCAACAGTATTATCATATAGCCTAAACATGGTTTCTAACATGTAAGACAGTCAATAGCTCAAAAATAAGATGAACAAGTAATAACAATGGGCTATTCGACTTTACAGTCTCCCGGGACGGACCAAGTCTTAATCCCAGACGGTGCATGCTCACACGCCCGTCACCTAGCATGCGCGTCACCTCTAAATATTCACATCATACAAATTCTCGGGGTTTCATACCCTGAAAACCAGATTTAAGACTGCTACCTACCTCAATCCCAGCAAAATCCTACTCTGCGATGCCTTTGCCTCTCAAATCGGCCTCCAAACATCCCGAATCTAGCCACAAATAGTACAACATAATCAATAAAGGCTAAAGGGATCAATTCCACTAGAAAACTACTAAATTAGAGCGATAATCCGAAATCTACTCAAACCCGGCCCCCGAGCCCACGTCTCGAAATCTGACAAAAGTCACAAAACCCGAAAGTCCATTCACTCAAGAGTCTAACCATATTAAATTTATCAAACTCCGACCTCATTTGGTCACTCAAATCCCCAAAATCCACTCTCCAACTCTCAAGCCCTAAATCCCCCAAATTGCTAGTTCAAATCCCTAATTAGATGATGAAATCAACAGAAAAACCCCATAGCTAAGGATAATTAGGCTCAAGAAACTTACCTCAGTGAATAACCTTGTCCCTTTTGTCGCTTTTGCTACATCGCATCTGCGGACCAAGCTCCGCTTCTGCGGAAAGTCACTTAAAACCCCTGGACCGCTTCTACGACTCTCGACCGCATCTGCGATCATCACAGGTGCAGAAACTACCTCGCCCCTGGTGATTGCCTCTCGCACCTGCGCATGCCTTCTCGCATTTACGACTCTCGCAGGTGCGGGAATACGTTCGCACCTGCGGTTCCTGCCCAGGTCCTCCATGGCCCATATGCGGCTCCTCAGTCGCTTCTGTGGGCTCGCACCTGCGGCTTCCACTCCTCAGGTGCTGAAGACACCAGAACCAGTAGCTTCAGCTGCATTTTCCAAGTTCCAAACCTTCCGTTAACCACCTAGAATCACCCCGAGGCCCTCGGGACCTCGACCAAATATACCAACACGTCCCATAACATCATACGAACTTAGTCGACCCTTCGAATCACTCAAAACAACATCAAAACACTAAATTATTCTCGGATTCAAGCCTAAGTACTTCTAAACTTCCAAATTCCGCAAACAACGCCGAAACCTATCAAACCAAGTCCGAATGACCTCCAATTTTACAAACAAGTCACAAATGACACTACAAACCTACTCCAACTTTCAGAAATCCATTCCGACCCTGATATCAAATTTTTCACTGCCGACCAAAATCGCTAAATTTTTAATTTTCGCCAATTCAAGCCTAATTCCACTACGGACCTCCAAATTACATTCCGGACGCGCTCCTAAGTCCAAAATACCTAACGGAGCTAACGGAACCCTCAAAATTCAAATCCAAGATCGTTTACACATAAGTCAATATCCAGTTAACTTTTCCAACTTAAGCTTCTAATAAAGAGAATAAGTGTCTCAATTAACTCCGAAACCATTCCGGACCTGAACCAACTAACCCGACATAACATAATATAACTGAAGAGAAGAAAACAAAGAAGAAATGGGGGGAAATGAGGCTATAACTCTCGCAACGACCGGCCGAGTCGTTACATCATCCCCCTCTTAAATAAACGTTCGTCCTCGAATGAGTCTAGAAACATACCTGAAGTCTCAAATAGGTGTGGGTATCTGCTCCGCATCTCCAGCTCAGTATCCCAAGTAGCCTCCTCCGCGGGATGACCTCTCCACTGCACTTTCACTGAAGTTATATCCTTTGACCTCAACTCTTGAACCTGTCGCTCCAAAATGGCCACCGGCTCCACGTCATAAGTCATATCACCATCCAACTGAACCGTGTTGTAATCCAAAACATGGGACGGATCGCCGATGTACTTTCAGAGAATAGAAACATGAAATACTGGATGCACACTCGACAAGCTACGTGGCAAGGCAAGCTTCTAATCCACCTCCTTGATTCTCTGATGTACCTCAAAAGGCCCAATGAATCGAGGGCTCAACTTACCCCTCTTCCCAAACCTCATAACACCCTTCATGGGTGATACCTTCAGTAGAACTTTCTCCCCGACCATGAAAGACACATCACAGACCTTTCTGTCAGCATAGCTCTTCTGCCTAGACTGCACCGTACAAAGCCGCTCCTGAATCAATTTCACCTTATCTAATGCATCCTGGACCAAGTCTGTACCCAAGAGCCTAGCCTCAACCGGATCAAACCATCCCACCGGAGATCTACACCTCCTCCTATATAAAGCATCGTACAGAGCCATCTGAATGCTCGACTGATAACTGTTGTTATATGCAAACTCTGTGAGTGGAAGAAACTGGTCCTATGAACCCATAAAATTGACGACACAAGCACGTAGCATGTCCTCCAATATCTGAATAATGCGCTCGGACTGTTCATCCGGTCTGAGGGTGAAAGGCTGTGCTCAACTCAACCTGAGTACCCAACTCTCGCTGCACTGCCCTCTAAAACTGCGATGTAAACTGAGTGCCCCTATGTGAAATGATGGAAACTGGGACACCATGCAGGCGCACAATCTCTCGGATGTAAATCTCAGCCAACAGCTCTGACGAGTAAGTAGTACAAACTGGAATGAATTGCACGGACTTGGTCAGCCAATCCATAATAACCCAAGTAGCATTGAACTTCCTCGAAGTCTGTGGGAGACCAACTATGAAATCCATGGTGATCCGCTCCCACTTCCACTCTGGGATCTCTAACCTCTGAAGCAAGCCACCCGGTCTCTTATTCTTATACTTAACCTGCTAACATTTGAGACACCGAGCCACAAACCTAACTATATCCTTCTTCATCCTCCTCCACCAATAGTGCTGTCTCAAATCCTGGTACATCTTCGCGGCACCCGGATGAATGGAATACAGCGAGCCGTGGGCCTCCTCAAGAATCAACTCCCAAAGGCTATCCACATTGGGCACATATATCCGACCCTACATTCTCAACATGCCATCATCACCAATAGTCACATCTCTAGCATCACCTCGTCGAACCCTGTCCTGGAGGACGGGCAGATAGGGGTCATCATACTGACGCTCCCTGATACGATCATAAAGAGGAGACCTAGAGACCACACAAGCCAATACCCAATTCGGCTCCGAAATATCCAATCAGACAAGCTGGCTAGCTAAGGCCTGAACATCCAATGCTGAGGGTCTCTTTGCTGCTGGAAGATACGCTAAACTCCCCAAACTCTACGCCCGATGACTCAAGGCATCGGCCACTACATTGGCCTTCCCGGGATGGTACAGAATGGTGATATCATAGTCCTTGAGAAGCTCCAACCACCTCCGTTGACACAAGTTAAGATCCTTCTGCTTTAACAGATGTTGCAAACTCCGGTGATCAGTGTAGATCTCATAATGAACCCCATATAGATAGTGCCGCCAAATCTTCAGGGCGTGAACAATAGCTGCTAACTCAAGATCATGGACAGGATAGTTCTTCTCATGGGTCTTCAACTGGCGTGAAGCATAAGCAATCACTCTACCCTCCTTCATCAGAACACACCCAATACCGATCCGCGAGGTATCACAATATACTGTGTAGAAACCAAAAGCTGAGAGCAGAACTAAAACTGGAGTCGTGGTCAAAGCAGTCTTAAGCTTCCGAAAGCTCTCCTCGCACTCATCCGACCACCTGAATGGAGCACCCTTTTGGGTCAATTTGGTCAAGGGCGATGCAAAAGATGAAAAACCCTCCACAAAATGATGGTAATAGCCCGCCAAACCCAGAAAGCTCCTAATCTCCATGGCTGAGGACGGTTTGGGCCAACTCTGCACCGCCTCTATCTTCTCCGGATCCACCTGAATACCCTAGCTGGACACCACGTGCACAAAGAATGCCACTGAACCGAGCCAAAACTCACACTTGGAGAACTTTGCATAAAGCTTTTTCTCCCTCAATCTCTGCAATACAATCCTCAAATGTTGAGCGTGCTCCTCCTGGCTACGAGAGTACACCGGGATGTCATCAATGAATACGATAATGAATGAGTGTAGATAGGGCTAGAATACACTGTTCATCAAATGCATGAACGCTGCTGGGGCGTTAGTCAGCCCAAATGACATCACAAGGAACTCATAATGGCCATATCGGGTCGTGAAAGCTGTCTTAAGAATATCCGAATCCCGAATCTTCAGCTGGTGATACCCTGACTTCAAATCAATCTTGGAGAACACCCTCGCCCCCTGAAACTGGTCAAATAGATCATCAATACGTGGCAAAGGATACTTGTTCTTGATTGTGACCTTGTTCAAGTGCCTGTAATCAATGCACATCCTCATGAAACCATCATTCTTCTTCACAAATAGCACCGGTGCACCTCAAGGTGACACACTAGGCCGAATAAATCCCTTATCAAGGAGTTCCTGAAGTTGTTCTTTTAACTCCTTCAACTCCGTCGGTGCCATACAATACAGTGGAATATAAATAGGCTGAGTGTCTGGCACTAAATCAATACCAAAGTCAATATCCCTGTCAGGCGGCATGCCCGACAGGTCTACAGGAAACACATTTAGAAAGTCACGTACCATCGGAACAGAATCAATGGTAGGAGTCTTTGCACTAACATCCCTCACAAAAGCCAAATAGGATAGACAACCCTTCTTAACCATCCGCTGAGCCTTCAAGTATGAGATCACCCTACTAGGTACATATTCTATAGAACCGCTCCACTCAACCCTCGGCAAATCCGGCATCTCCAACGTCACCGTCTTAGCGTGACAATCTAGAATGGCATGGCATAGAGACAACCAATCCATACCCAATATCACATCGAAGTCAACCATACTGAGCAGTAAAAGGTCTACTCGGGTCTCCAGACCCCCAATAGTCACCACACATGGCCGATATACGCGGTTCAAAAAAATATTATCGCCCATAGGAGTAGATACATGAATAGATAAAACTAAAGACTCACAGGGAATATCCAGAAAATCAGTGAAATACGAGGAAACATATGAATAAGTGGACCCAGGGTCAAAAAATACAGAGGCATTTCTCTAACAAACTGAGACAATACCTGTAATCACAACATCTGAAGCAATAGCATCTGGTCTAGCAGGGAGGGAATAGAAACGGGCCTGGCCACCCCCTGATCTGTCTCCCCTTCTCAGGCGACCCCTAGCTGGCTGAGCTTCACCCCTAGCTGACTGGGCGGGTGGTGGAGGAACTGATGCTGATGACATAGACTGGCTCCTCTGTAGAGCGGGACCTCCCACTATACGGGGACACTCTCTCCTCATGTGACCAAACTTCCCACACTCATAGAAACACACCGGTGTTGGTGCTGGGGACTGAAGGGAGCCCCAAGCACTGGGATAACTAGCATAAGGACCCGGCAGAGACGAACCCTGACCCGATGGAGCACGAGAAGAACTCTGCACTGGAAGGGCACCAAGAGATGAACGGCCTTGTTGATAACTGTGAGAACCATGGCCAGATGATGCACCACGGTGAACTGGGCGAGCTATCTGAGCATGTCTGAATGGACGGCCTCTACTATGCTAGAATTGACCCCCAGAAGGAGTACCGCTAAATCCTCCCTGTCCACGGGGCTTCTTGGCCTTCCTCTCAACCCTCTCCTGACTGCGAACCATCTCGATCTGACGAGCAATGTCAACAACCTCATCACAAGTAGCACCAAACACTCTCTCTCTGGTCATAAGCATTCACAACTGATAAGTGAGGCCATCTATAAACCTCCCGATCCTCTCCCTGTTTGTGGGAACCAACCAGATAGCATGACGGGCAAACTCTGAGAATCACAACTCATACTACATCACAGATATATCACCCTGACGAAACTGCTCAAACTGTCTACACAACTCCTCTCTGCGGGACTGAGGCACGAACTTCTCCAGAAAGATAACGGAGAACTGCTACCAAGTAAGGAGTGCTGTGTCGACCGGCCTACGCCTCTCGTAAGCCTCCCACCAACTGAATGCAGCCCCAGAGAACTGAAAGGTAGTGAACGAGACCCCAATGGTCTCCAGAATACCTGTTGTACGAAGTATCCTCTGACACCTGTCTAAGAAACCCTGTGCATCCTCTCCCTCTGCACCACTAAAATATGAAGGTTGGAGTCTCCCAAACATCTCCAATCTACGATGCTCATCCTCAGGCATAGCAGGAACCACATAGTCCTGAGCAGCTGTAACCAGCTAGGTTGGTGGTTCCCTCGGTGTCTAGAATCCCTGTACCACCTGCTCTGTTGTGCGGACAGCGGGAGTCTGAGCACCTCCCCCGATTTGAGAAGTAGCTGCTGCGGCCGGAATAGAGACCGCCTAAGCAAAACTGGTACACACGGTAAGAATCTGAGCTAAGGCCTCTTGAAGGCCTGGAATCACAATAGCAACAGGTGGTGCCTGAGCTGGTGCATCAACAACTAGAATCTGGTCCTGATTTGGGGCAACTGGTAGATCTACAGGTACTGCCCCAGCTGCTGTGCGGGCTGCACCTCTGCCCCTACCATGGCCTCGGCCTCTCACGGCCCTGGATGGGGGTACTGGTGGCTGTCCATCCTGCCCGGTAGTACGAGTCCTCACCATCTGTGAGAAGATGTATAGTTACTAGAATCAACAGATTTGCACGACAAGAAATTAAGAATGCGAAGTTTCCTAAGGGTTCTGAAGCCTATCAAAGATAAGCACAGACGTCTCCGTACCAATCCGCAAGACTCTACTAAACCTTCTCATGACTTGTGAGACCAATCGTAGTACTAGGCAAGCCGACCTTTCCAAAACACTTTCAAAATTTAACAGAAATAAATTAAAACATTTAAAATAACCGGATGTTTCTCATAAATACGAGGTTAAAACACAAATAAAATGTAAGTGAGGACAAATAGCCCGACATCGGGGTGTTACTAAGTCATGAGCATCTAACAACCAATCTAGAAAATGGAGTCTACTACAGTCTGTGCCAAATACCAAAATAAGTGAGAAAAGATAATAAGAAAGGAGAAACAAGGACTACGGACGCCGACAACTACCTCATAAATCTCCGATCGTCAACTCGCGCACGAACTTAGGGACCGCCAGAACAGTACACACCTGGATCTGCACATAAAGTGCAGGGTGTAGCATGAGTACAACCAACTCAGCAAGTAACATGATTAAATAAGGAACTGAGAAGCAGTGACAAGCTATAAAAATACAGTTTATATCAAAAGTTTTCAGTAAAGAGTGAACATGCTTTCAAATCCAGTGGTATAAGTCAAATCAGTTCGAGCCCAAGTAAAACAGATATGAATCTTCCAGAATTTCACAACAACATCGGATAGCAACCAAGTGCAATAATTATTAAACGCAAGTACAACCTCTCAAGGCGGCAGTCACTCAACTCATCTCATAAGCTCATACTCTCGGCTCTCAGCCCTCAATACACACTTTCAATAGGTACATGCGCTCACTGGGGGTGTACAGACTCCGGAGGGGCACCTACAGCCCAAGCGCTATAATGCTGCGGTGTGCAACCCGACCCAATACTGCTGCGGCATGCAACCCGATCCAAGTACTGTTGCGGCGTGCAGCCCAATCTGATATATAGCCCGAACACTTGTTGCGATGTGCAACCCGATCCAATATTATTGCGACGTGCAACCTGATCCAATATAACTCACATAGCTCTCGACCCATCACTCAGGCCCTATCTCAGTCACTAGCCTCTCCAACCTCACCGAATATCACAATAAATAGCCCAAACAGAGAATACAACGAGTTTTAGTCAAGAAATGAAAGAGAGCTGAGATATAATGCATAAGTAAAACGGTGACTGAGTACAAGACAACAAGCTAGCAGTCAATTCAATAAGTTCAGGACCACTGCGGGTCCCAACAGTGTTATAATATAGCCTAAGCATGGTTTCTAACATGTAAGAAAGTCAATAGCTCAAAAACAAGATGAACAAGTAATAACAATGGGCCATTCGGCTTTACAGTCTCCCGGGACGGCCCAAGTCTCAATCCCACATGGTGCACACTCACACGCCCGCCATCTAGCATGCGCGACACCTCTAAATATTCACATCATACAAATTCTCGGGGTTTCATATCCTCAAAACTAGATTTAAGACTGTTACTTACCTCAATCCGAGCAAAGTCCTACTCCGCGATGCCATGCCTCTCAAATCGGCCTCCAAACGTCCCGAATCTAGCCACGAATAATACAACACAATCAATAAAGGCTAAAGGGATCAATTCCACAAGAAAACTACTAAATTAGAGCCAAAATCCAAAATCGACGCAAACGCGACCCCCTGGCCCACGTCTCGCAATTTGACAAACGTCACAAAACCCAAAAGCCCATTCACTCACGAGTCTAACTATACCAAATTTATCATAATTCGACCTCATTTGGTCACCCCAAATCCCCAAACTCCACTCTCCAACTCTCAAGCCCTAAATCCCCTAACTTTCTAGTTCAAATCCCTAATTAGATGATGAAATCAACGGAAAAACACCATAGCTAAGGATAATTAGGCTCAAGGAACTTACCTCAGTGAATAACCTTGAACTTCCTTCAAACATCACCTCAAAAGCTCCAAAGTCCGAGTTCAAAATTGTGGAAATGAGGAAAAATCTTGAAGTCCTCTATTTATACATTCTGCCCAGTGAAACTGCACTTGCGGTCCCTTTTGTCGCTTCTGCGATGCCGCATCTGTGGACCGAGCTCCGGTTATGTGCAAAGTCACTTAAAACCCCTGGACTGCTTCTGCGACTCTCGACCGCATCTGCGATCATCACAGGTGCAGAACCTACCTCGCCCCTGCGGATTCCCTCTCGCATCTGCGCATGCCTGCCCGCATCTGCGACTCTTGCAGGTGCGAGAATACCTTCGCACCTGCGGTTCCTGCCCAGGTCCTCCATGGCCATATCTGCGCCTCCTCAGTCGCTCCTGCGGGCTCGCACCTGCGGCTCCCAATCCGCAGGTGTGGAAGACACCAGAACCAGCAGCTTCAGCTACATTTTTCCAAGTTCCAAACCTTCCGTTAACCACCTGGAATCACCCCGAGGCCTTTTGGATACCAACACGTCCCATAATATCATACGAACTTAGTCGAACCTTCAAATCACTCAAAACAACATCAAAACACCAAAATACCTTCGGATTCAAGCCTAAGAACTTCTAAACTTTCAAATCCTGCAAATGACACCGAAACTTATCAAACCAAGTCTGAATGACCTCAAATTTTACACACACGTCACAAATGACACCACGAACCTACTCCAACTTCCGAAAATCCATTCCGATCCCGATATCAAATTTTCCACTGCCAACCAAAATCGCCAAATTTTTAATTTTCGCCAATTCAAGCCTAATTCCAATACGGACCTCCAAATCATATTTCGGACGAGCTCCTAAGTCCAAAATTACCTAACGGAGCTAACGGAACCCTCAAAATTCAAATTTGAGATCATTTATACATAAGTCAACATCCATTTGACTTTTCTAACTTAAGCTTCTAATAAAGAGACTAAGTGTCTTAATTCACTCCGAAACCATTCCGGACCCGAACCAAATAACCCGACATAACATAATATAGCTAAAGAACACAAAAAGAAGCAGAAATGGGGGAAACGAGGCTATAACTCTCAAAACGACCGGTCAAGTCGTTACAAGAAGAATTGTAGCAAACTCTATAGAGCTTATGACGTGTACTACCGATTTTGGGAATTGTAAATTTTATAGAGATTTCTATTTCAAAAGTTGTTAGATGTTATTTATTATTGTTGTTATTCAGTAAATATTAGGCTTACCTAGTCCCTAAGACTAGGTGCTATCACGATACCCAACGGAGGGGAAATTGGGTCGTGACATTCTGAAAGCTCTCCCCGTACTCATCTAACCACCTAAAAATAGCACCATTTTGGGTCAATTTGGTCAAAGGCGATGCAATAGACGAGAAACCTTTCACGAAGCGATGATAATAACCGGCCAAGCCGAGAAAGCTACGAATCTCCGTAGCTGAGGATGGCCTGGGCTAACCCTAATCCGCCTCTCTCTTCTTCGGATCCACCTAAATCCCCTCACTGGACACCACGTGCCCCAAGAACGCCACTGAACTAAGCCAAAACTCACATATAGAGAACTTAGCATAAAGCTTCTCCTCCCTCAACCGCTGCAACACAATCCTAAAATGCTGGGCATGCTCCTCCTGGCTACGAGAGTACACCAGGATATCATCAATGAACACTATGACAAACGAGTCAAGATAAGGCTGGAATACACTGTTCATCAGATGCATGAATGTTGTTCGAGTGTTGGTAAGCCCAAAAGACATCATGAGGAACTCATAATGACCATAATTGGTTCTGAATGTTGTCTTTAGAATATCCGAGTCCCAAATCTTCAACTGGTAATACCCAGATCTCAAGTCAATCTTAGAGAACACCCTCGCTCCATGAAGCTGATCAAATAGATCATCAATGCGCGGCAAAGTATACTTATTCTTGATTGTAACTTTGTTCAACTGCCTATAATAAACGCACATGCGCATAGTACCATCCTTCTTCTTCACAAAGAGAACCGGAGCACCTCAAGGCAACACACTAGGCCTAATAAACCCCTTATCAAGAAATTCCTAAAGTTGCTTCTTCAATTCCTTCAACTCAGCTGGTGCCATACGATACGGTAGAATACAAAACACATCCAGAAACTCTTGCACCACCTGAATAGAATCAATAGCAAGGGTATCAACACCAACATCCCTCACAAAGGCCAAATAAGATAAACAATCCTTCCCAACCATCCCTTGGGCCTTTAAATATGAAATCACTCTACTGGGAATATCGTCTAGAGAACCTCTCTACTCAATCCTTGGAAACCCCGGCGTCGCCAACATCACGGTCGTGGCGTGATAATCTAAAATAGCATGACATGGATACAACCAATCCATACCCAAGATTGCGTCCAAATCTACCATACTAAGCAACAAGAGATCAACTCTAGTTTCCAATCCCCCAATAGTCACTACACATGATCGATATACATGGTCCACAACAATAGTATCACCCACTGGTGTAGATACATGAACAGATGAAACTAAGGACTCACAGGGCATCTCCAGATAACGGACAAAATACGATGATACATACGAATAAGTGGAAGCAGGGTCAAATAATACAGAAGCATTTCTGTGGCATACAGAGACAATACATGTGATCATTATGTCTGAAGCAATGGCATCTGGTCTGGCAGGAAGAGCATAGAATCGGGCTTGGCCACCACCTGATCGACCTTCCCCTCTAGGGCGACCCCTAGCTACCTGAGCCATACCCCCGGTTGGCTGGGCGTGTGGTAAAGTAACTGGTGCTGAAGTCATAGCCTGACTCCTCTGTTTAACTAGACCTCTAAAGAAGCGGGGACTCTGCCTCTTGGTATGACCAAGCTCCCCACACTCATAGCAACCCCGATTTGCCAATGGTGGTGGGGACTGGGCCGGTCCCCGAGAACCAGGATACCTGCTAGAAGAACTCGGTGCAGACGAACCCTGAATTGATGGTGCATGAGACGAACTTTGAGCTGGAACAGTGCTGAGAGATGACTGACCCTGATGAGAACTGTATGAACCATGGCTGGATGATGCACCATGGTGGACTGGACGAGCCATCTGAGCATGCCTATAAGGACGACCCCTGATGTAGTTGGACTTTCCCCCAGAAGGTACACCACAGAAACCACCCGAACCTCAAGGCCTCTTGGACTCCCTCTCACCATTCTCCTGGCTACGGACTACCTCTATCTGCTGACCAATGTCAACCACCTCGTCAAAAGTAGCACCAGACACCCTCTCCCGAGTCATAAGAAACCGCAACTGATATGTGAGGCCATCAATGAACCTCTTAATTCCCTCCCCATAATTGTGGGAACCAACCAAACTGCGTGACGGGCCAACTCAAAAAACCTCATCTCATACTGCATCACAGACATGCCCTCCTGATGCAACTGCTCAAACTGTCTACGTAGCTCCTCTTTGCGAGACTGCGGCATGAACTTCTCCAAGAAGAGAATGGAGAACTCCTACCATGTAAGTGGTGCTGCACCGACCGGCCTGTGCCTCTCATAAGCCTCCCACCATCTAAAGGCAACCCTAGTTAACTGAAAGGTAGTGAACAAGACCCCACTGGTCTCCAGAATACCAGCCGTGCAAAGAATCTGCTGGCAGTTATCCAAGAAACCCTGGGCATCCTCTGACTCAGCACCGCTAAATAATGGAGGCTGAAGCCTCCCAAATGTCTCAAGTCTCCTCTGCTCATCATCAGTCATAACGGGGAACACCGGGGCCTAAGCAGTTGCAACCGGCTGGGCTGGTAATACCCCCGGTGTCTAAAGTCTCTACATCACCTACTCTAGAGTACGGTCAGTGAGGGTATGAGTACCTCCCCCAGCCTGAGAAGTGGATGGTGCGGCCTGACCCGAAACCACCTTAGCAAGGCCAATGCAAACCGTCAATATCTGGGCCAAAGCCTCCTGAAGGCCTAGAATTACAATGGGCACAGCTGGTGCCTGAGCTAGCCCCACTGGCTCAGCTACATCTGGGACCAGCTCCTGAGCTGGAGCAATTGGTGAATCTGCAAGTGCTGCTCTAGCTACTATACGAGCTGCACCTCTGCCCCTACCGTGACCTCGGCCTCTCTTGGCCCTAGCTGGTGGTCGTCCTGTCTGGTAGAACGTGTCCTCACCATCTATGAGAGAAAAGAATACAAAAGTTTAGTTACCGGAATAAACAAATCTGCACGACAAGAATTCAAGAATGTGGAGTTTCCTAAGGGTTCGATAGCCTCTCGAAGATAAGTACAGACGTCTCTGTACCGATCTGCAAGACTCTACTAAACCTACTCATAACTCATGAGACCTATGTAACCTAGGATCTGATACCAACTTGTCACGACCCAAAATCCTAACCTGTCATGATGGTGCCTAACGTAGTACTGGGCAAGTCGACATTATGAAATAACTCCAAAACTTTTAACAGAAAATGAATTAAAGTAGTTTAAACAATAAAATTTTCATAAACAGGATAGAAACCCAAAACACAACGCAGAAGTTCCCAACTATCAAGGTGTCACAGAGTACATAAGCAGGGTGTAGCTTGAGTACAACTAACTCAGTAAGTAACAAGACTAAATGAAGAACTGAAAGTAGTGACGAGCTTTACAATTATAGTTCAATTTCAGTAATTTCAACATAGGAAAGTAGGCATGTTCTCAAGTTCGACAATTTAAGTCAAATCAGTTAACTCATGGCAAGTCCAAGTGAAGCAGAATATAATATCTCTTGGAAATTTCAAGACAGTGAGATGTGATAGATAAGTGCAACAATAATGAAATCAAATGCATCCTCTCATAGAAACAGTCACTCAGTCCTCCCATTCACTCCAACCTCACAATCACTCATTCCTCTCAGTCGACCAGCACTCGACACTCGACACTTGCACTCAATAGGTACTTGCGCTCACTGGGGGTATGTACAGACTCTAGAGGGGCTTCTTCAGCCCAAGCGCTATATCAAGCCAATCATGACATAAATCAATGAAATATGCTACGGCATGCAGCCCGATCCCATAAATAGATATAGCCATAAGGCTTGTTGCGGCGTGCAACCTGATCCTCATATATACAGCCATAAGACTCGTTGCGGCGTGCAACCTGATCCACACATATACATATATCACTCACAACTCGGCACTAAGGCCTCAATTGAGTCACAAACCTCTCCAGTCTCTCGGGCTCTCAGAAATCATGAAAATCAACCCAAACAGAAATGATGTAATGTATCAATAAGGAACAAAAGAGACTGAGATATGATATGCAAGTAAAATGGAGACTGAGTATAACAACAATTTAGCAGACAATTTAACATATAACACGGCCTTTGTGTGTCCCTACAGTACCAGCACATGGCCTAAATGCGATTTCTAACATGGTTCGCAGTTCCTTTGTTATAACACATGGAGAATATACGGATAACAACAGAATTTCAACTATACAGTTCTATGGAATTTGACCAAGTCGCAATTCCTACGGTGCACGCCCACACGCCCGTCACCTAGCATGTGCGTCACCTCCAAACTAGTCAAAGACACCTAATACGGGGTATCATACCCTCAGAACTAAATTTAGAACTGTTACTTACTTCAATCCGAGCAAATCTCTACTCCAACACACCCTTGCCTCGCAAATCGGCCTCCAAATATCCCGAATCTGGGCAAAAACAGTACGATACAACCAACACGGGCTAAAGGAAATAATTCCATAAGAAAATGCTAAGTTATAAATCAAAAGTCAAAAATCGACTCAAAGCAGGCCCTCGGACCTACGTCTCAAAATCTGAAAAAAGTCATAAAATCCGAAAGACCATTCAACCACGAGTCTAACCATACCAAATTTATCAAAATACAACACCAAATCGTCATCCAAATCCCGAAATCGAACTCTCTAAGTTCCTAGCCTCAAACTCCCAATTTACACCTTAAATACACACCAACTAGGTTGAAAAATCAATGGGGAAGCAAGATTATTGATCAAAAAGGAGCACAAGGACTTACCTCAAGAATCCCCTTAAAACTCCTCTCAAGAATCGCCCAAACCCGTGCTTGAAATGTTTGAAATGAGGCCAAAACCGTGAACCCTTGTTTTAATAATCTGCCTAGCACTTCCGCTTCTGCGGGAACTTAACCGCTTATGCGGTGTCATAGAAGCGACATCACCCACGCATCTACGGCCCAATCTGATCTTGCAGTCCCTCACTCCGCTTCTGCGGACTCGCTTCTGAGAGCATCCAAGCCGCTTCTGCGGTCTCAGCTCATCTACCCACTTCCGCTTCTGCGGTCCTCCTACCGCATCTGGGTCATGCACATGCGGAACTCCCTATCGCACTTGCGCGCCTTCCGCTTCTGCGCACCTCTTGCCGCACCTGCGGCCACGCAGGTGCGGAAATCTCCTCGTACCTGCGACCACCTGCACACTCCCCTCCAAACTCACATTTGTGCAACTCACCCCACACCTGCGATCAAAGCTCCGCATGTGCGATTACACCAGCAGGCCCCAACTTCAGAAACTTCTCAAGTTCAACTTTTGATCCGTTAACCATCCAGAATCAACTCGAGGCCCTTGGGACCTCAACCAAACATACCAACAAGTCTTAAAACCCTATACGAACTTAGTCGATCTCTCAAATCACATCAAACAACATCAAAAATATGAATCATACCCCAATTCAAGCCTATTGAAACTAAGGAATTCCAACTTCTACAAACGATGTTGAAACCTATTAAGTCACGTCCGATTGACCCAAAATTTTGCACACAAATCACAAATAACATTACGGACCTACTCCAACTTTCGAGATCGAAATCCTACCCCGATATCAAAAAGTTCACTCCCGGACAAACTTTCCAAAAATTTTAACTTTCACCATTTCAAGTCTAATTCCACTACGGACCTCCAAATCATAATTCGGACACGCTACTAAGTCCAAAATCACCCAGCGGATCTAACAGAACCATCAAACTCCATTCCAGAATTGTTCACTCATAAGCCAACATCCGGTCAACTATCTCAACTTAAGCTTTCGACCTCGAGACTAAGTGTCTCATTTCATTCTGAAATCTCTCCGGACCCGAACCGACTACTCCTGCAAGTCACATAATAGCTATAAGGTATAAAATGAGTAGTAAATGGGGGAAACGAGGCTACAACTCTTGAAACGACCGTCCGGATCGTTACAAGGCTATCTCTTATATACTTAATTAATGTGAAAATTTAATCTAAATGGTTTGAACTCCATTCTTAACATATAATTATCTTAAACATTATATGTTATAATCTTTATAATTATTTCATTATGAAAATTAATATATGATAATTCTATAAAAAAAATAAAAATATTTCTCTCATCTCCTTAAATTGAGGAAAAGATTAAATTTCGTATAGTTTATATAGACTTCTATCAAATGCTTATTATTTTATCACCGGTTAACATTATTTTAAATGAGTTATAATAAAATATAATTTGAACTAATATATTGAATTACTACAATTTATGTCATGTTAATATTTGTTTTAGTGCTTATTTTCCTCTTTGTTTGAATCATTAGGCATGCAAATCCCCCTGGAAGTTCTCTTGCTTATTGTAAAAAAAAAAAAAATCACTTAATTTTATTGTATACAAGATAAGAAATAAAATCATACTTTATTTTTCATCTTTTATCATATTGTAAAGAATGTTGTTCAAACTTTCATCAAGTAGCTTATTGTTTCCATTATCGAATCACTTGCAAGACCAATTTGGACGTGTTTCGGATTAGTTTGCTAATAGATTGGTATGTTTTTTATTCTAGAAAATTATTAATATAGATAACACTTGTAGCTTTTTAAGGTATTCTCTTATAAAATATTCAAATATAGTGGGGGGGTGAGATACCTTGGTTCCATAATTAAGGCATTCCTTGTTCAG
>AWOL01S0018741.1:1885-15563 GCA_000715115.1 Nicotiana otophora | reverse complement strand
CCCCCCCAAATTCCTCTCTTGAAATCATCAATCAAATGCAAAAAAACGAAGATAGATTCATGAAATATAATCAAAATCGAGTATAGAACACTTACCCCAATCCATATGGTGAAAATCGTCTAAACAATCGTCCAAATCCAAGATCCCCAACTCAAAATATGTTAAAATGAGCGGCCAAGATTCTGCAGATGCAGCTGCGCCAACACCAGAAATTCCTTCAGCAATGCAACAAGAGATAAAATGATCCGAATCGCGTCCATAACTCACTCGAGCCCCTCGGGGCTCCATTCAAATATACCATCCCATAACATAACACTAAATTACTCAAGGCCTCAAATCACGCATAACAACATCAAAACTACGAATCGCGCCTCAAATCGAACTTAATGAACTTTGAATCTTTCAACTTCCAAAACTTGCCGAACCATATCAATTCAACCCGGAGTGAACTCAAATTTTGCACACAAGTCGCAAATGACATAACAAAGTTATTCCAATTCCAGTAACCGCAATCCGAACTCGATATCAGCAAAGTCAATGCTCGGTCAAACTTATGAACCTTCCAAACCTTCAAATTTTCAACTTTCGCCAAATAGTGTCGTAACCTTCTAGAAGTATCCAAATACATTTCTGGGCATACGCCCAAGTCCAAAATTACCATCCGGACATAAGGGAACCATCAAAACTCCAATCCGAGGTCAAATACTCAAAAGTCTATCTTGGTCAACTCTTCCAACGTAAAGCTTCATAATATAGAATTATTCTTCCAAATCAATTCTGGATCTCCTGAAAATCAAAACCGATGATTCAGACAAGTCAAAATACACCATACGATGCCTATCAAGACTTCAAATAGCTGAACGTAATGTAATTGCTCAAAACGACCGATCGGGTCATTACATTCTCCACCGCTTAATCATATGTTCATCCTCGAACGTGCCAAGAGTTGTTCCTAAGGCGTCAAATCACTGTGTAACCTTACCATGCACATACCCGGGGGTGATCCCATGCCACCACAATCTATATAATCCTGACAACATAACATAACTGAAGATACTTAATTCAACCTTAGCTCATAAGCCTTGGAACACAATTTCCAACATCTGAAATTCCTTACAAGACTCGAATATTACATCTACACACTGTATAAGTCGGAACAAGTTGTATTAGTCCATAACCATAGCCCAAGACGTAATCACATGATATACCACACAACTCGCATACTCGTAGTAATAATTCTCGACCACAATAGCTGCTCAAAATAAACCCAGTACCAGTAATAACCTCATTCAAAACCTTCGTACATTGCTGATGATGAAAGAAACACATAGAAACTCATAATCACCCATCAGATCAATAATTCATGGAGCTCTCTCTCTCTTGTCCGACAAGAACCAAAGCCAAATCCTAAGCTGATTTTCGATATTATTCTTCCAAACATATTGTAATCAAAACCGATAGCACCCATTCTATGTCCAATGACCCCCTCTCATCAAATACAGCCACTCCACTAACCTGTTACGCCAATACAACCTCACGCCACTAACCGTGCAATCCATGCACCAATAAGAGATAAGTGCACCCAAAAATGAGAAAATGCCTCAAATGAATGAATCATCCTGCAAGCTCAGCAAGTACCACCACAAACGCAATGCTATGAACCCATCACACATAGTAGAACCAAAACACACAAATCTATCACAAATGATCATATCCCATCACAACCTCGCTGCAATACGTGACACATCCAAACACTGATCCATATGAAATACTTCGAGCCCCAATGCTCAAAATCAACAACCACATGCAATTCGGCATCAAGTACACAGTTACATGACCATAACCATGGAGAAGAAAATAACACAATATACCACATCGTGGAAAGAACATAACTAAGGCACAATCAATCATTTAACACCCCAATAACCACCTCATTCGAATTTCGCTACAAGGCCCAAAACAGAACCGTATCGGGTGTGCATATAACCAACTAATCACAAACTCTCGCAGCATAGAAGAGTAACACATAGAACATATCAGATACGAATAAAACCAATTCTAACCAGATGGAACATCCCTCAACGATACAGAGTCAATACATTCGACTCGGTGTGGAATACACATCCTCCTCGGGCCTACCAATGGCCCCCCAAATCAACTTCGGTCATCCCCAAATGGATAAATAGCCCTCCAAAAGTCCACAATGACCTAACCATATCACGTACTACCATCTAGCTAACTATATCCGCATCTTCACAGTTCGCAACCCCAAAACAATTTGCTTCTAAGGACTTCCAGTCCCCACATCCATAGAACACATGAATCACCATAGCCGATCCCAACTCCACCTCTTGAATGACTAACACATCTCTCATACATAATCATCCCCACGAGAAATACCTCTATAATTCTTTTAGGCCACATAACAAAAATCGGAACATCAGCAGTCGATCAACTAGGCGAGTATCGCAATACCAATGAAGCATCCATAAGTCAAAACATAGTGCGTCTTCTGAAATGCACACCCTTCTTAAGCAATACCAAGTAGTAATAACATTCATCTAGTTATCTAAAACCGTCCATGTTGTCTAAGAATTCATGATCTTCCCTTTAAAACTGAACCTTGACCTTGCACAAGCAAGTCTCAATCCCACACAACACACCGCATCTATCATGCCATCATATGAAAAGCACGAGAATCTCATAATCAACTCTGAGTCACTAGCAAAATACATACCCGATCAGTCATAAACCTTCCATTTGTTCCCATCCAGGAGAAAATCACAATACGTAACATACTTTTCACGCCAGTAGGAAATATCCATCTCAAACCATTGTAGAAACCATCGAGAACTCTTCGAAACTCATTTGCACATAACCAAGCCATCAGAACTGAATCTCTCTAACTCAACCAAGACACGCAGGTCGCCAAACCCAAAAGTATTGCCATAAAACACCTGTAGAAACTCACCACATCATAAGTACCCAAAGAACCGATCATATCCATTACCGTGTTGATCCAACCTACTACCAAGTTGTCCAATTTCTCTGAGTTCCTTTCGAATTACCCTCAAGTTGATATTCCTCCTTGCCAGAACACCATGATCCTTACCCAAAGCTTACTACAAGAGATCCTAGCATAAAACCACACCGCCCTAAGGCCCATAAGCCTCTGTATTCCCTCTTAAGAACCCTAAAAGTATAACAATCGAGAAACTCACTCTGAAGAGAGCTTATGTGAATCTAAAACCATTTCATTCACCTTCCTAATACTAAATGTAGAATCCATAGTGAACAGAAATATCGCAAGTCCCGTCACCATCCAATGTAAATCTCAAATCTTAGCTATATTCAAATCAGGAAAATTCTCAGTTGCAACATACAGATCCTAAATCCATTAGAACCTTCTTGCGAGTCATCCACTATGCTCAATTCTCAATTGGACCGCCCAAATGGGCCGAACAACCTGTGCCCCATTAGCACAAAAACACCCAAAGAAGTAATCCACACCTTTAAGCAGACGAGTAAATTCCTACTCCATGCGCCTTACATCCTTCACGAATAATAACTCAAATCATTCCATGATATCCATTTACCCATAAAGTGTAATATAACCCATATCTACAAACTTTTTTGCTTAAGTCATCCTCAAAGCCGCCATCTACAAGATAACTGATCCACAAGTATGCTTCAGACCAAAACCAAAACAACATGTAACTATGCAATCAAATCGTCGGTAGCAGACTCCCCCACTTAGCTTAAAGTCATAGAATAAAACATTTGATAACTCACCATACCCATAATCTATTACTGCCATAATATCACAATGTGATTCAACTAAATCCTTCATAAGCTCGTGTAACACAGACCATATAATACCTTAATTTATCTGCTAAGCTCGCATTCATCCTCGTGACAGTCAAGTCAACTTTCTCAACCAATCCAAATCCAAATCGCAACACCTATAACACACCGGTAGAAGAAACTTTCCTCAATCAGCATAAGAATCGCATAACCTCAGAACATCTCGCAGGAGATAAACCACCTGCTTAGCCTCAAACTGGAATCTATCTACGCCCTTTCACAACCACAACTACGCAATACTTAATCTTCCCGAGTCTGAACCCATCAACAAGACATGAGAATCTGCTTCATTTCACAAATGAACAACATGAAAGAGTCTCTCAAAACACTCACAACTCAAGACTGTACACCACATCCACAGAAGTCGAACATCCAATAGCCCTTTTCACATCTCGAACAAACTCTTCCCGTCACATTCAAACCATGTTAACACATTCCGCAGTCATATCCTACTCATCATATAGCTATCCAACCACTCATCGAGCCACCAGTCCCACTCATAGGACCACTGGACATAAAATTCCAAAAGCACATGTTCACATGACTGAAACTACCAAGCATGAGCTACGGTCCAAACCAGGACTCAAGTCCTCTAGACTGGCCCATCACCAAAACAAAGAAAACACATCTTGCACCTCATCCATAGAATCCACAAGCAGTCGATGCACAGCTGATATCGAGCACTCACGTACGCATACGAGTGAGTGGAAGGAATTCAAACCAATATACCTCAAACTGAATCAATGCTGCACTATAAAGAAAGAAATAAGGGAAGTTTATCCTAAATGCCTTGTAGCCTCTCGAAGATAGGTATGGACATTATTATACCGATCCGCAAGTCTCTACTAGACACTTGCTTATGACTCGTAGAACTTATGAACCTAGAGCTCTGATACCAGCTTGTCACGACCCAAAATCCAACTATTCATGATAGAACCTAACCCCAACCCGCTAGGTAAGTCATTTTAACAATAATCCAATTTCAAATGATATTTACTGAGAAAATAAATAATGATAATATATCTGAACTTTTATAAAAAGAATCCTCAAGGACTGGTCGTACAAATCATGAGCTTCTAAGATTTAGAGTTTACAAAGCTGGTATGAAATAAATACATCATCTTTTTGAAATATACATGAACAGATTAATAATTCTAAAGCTACCAAGAACGAGAGGCAACTATGACCGGAATGCAGGTACATCTTCAATTCCATCTCCCGCCATACACAACAATGTCAACGTCCAAACATTTGCACGCAAGATGCAGAAGTGTAGTATGAGTACAACCAACCACATGTACTCAATAAGTAACAAACTTATCCTCAGGTTGAAAGCAGTGACGAGCTTGGACAATAGTTAAAGTCCAACACTGATAGCCAACCACAACTCATAATAGCATAGTAAAAGTAGTACAAGAAATAACTCAAGGATATGATGCTCATCTCGTTCACAGTTACGGAAAATAGGCATGCTTTTCAAGTATAACAATAAAACCCAAATCTTTCACCAAAATTACCAAAATATGAGTAAGTCAGAAATCTATGATTCATCCCAAAAACTTTCAATAACAGGTAAGATGTTTCAATCTCCGATAGCATGAGGAAAGTAACATATCTATGCCTACATGTCAATGTGCATGTGAAGTCATAAATGTCACAATACCGTACAGCATGAGGAAATTCATCTGTATGCCTACATGCCAAGTATGTATGTCAATGTAATGCACCACCGTGATAAACTCATGTGCTCATGCTCTCGGGGTATTCAACCTCCCTCATAACGCTCAGTCACTCAGCAACTCCCAATCACTCAACATTCTTAATCACTCGGCACTCGCACTCAGTAGGTACCTGTGCTCATGATAAGTGGGTATTTTACAAACTTATCTCATCTTTGATTTTTGCTATGTTTGATTGTTAAAGTTGTGTTTTTAATGTCATATACTTCTATTTTATAGGTTCTATGTGACTTAGAAGTGGTCGTTAAGAAACCAAGTGAAAATGAGTCAAAAAGGAGCTAAAATGAACAATGACAATCTGCACAGTGAGTTACCCTTCGCGAACGCGAAGATGTAATGCGAATGTGAAGTAGCAAAAAGCCAACCCTTCGCGAACGCGAAGGAGAGATCATGAACATGAAGGAGAGATCGCGAACGCAAAGCTGCAGAAAATAAACCTCCGTGAACGCGAAGGATAGATCGTGAAGGCGAAGTTGCAGAACAAACCTCTGCGAACACGAAGAAGAAATGGGCAGAAAAACTGGGCAGTTATAGAATTTCACGTTTTTGGCCAAACCATTTAATACACGACCTAGCTTATTGGAAACACATATTTGGCGGATCTTTGGCATCTTGGGAAGCTTTTGTCAAGTTTTAGAGCTAGGGTTCTTGCACACACACTTGGGACTTGAAGATTTGAAGCTTTTGGTTGAGAATTTCTTACCCATTTATGTTCATTTCTTCATTTCTTTACTTTGTATTATATATCTAAGTGTGTAGTATTTTTTCCAATACTTGAATCTTGTTTATGGGAATATTCGTATTTAAAGTGTGGATTAAATATCTTGTTGTGCTTATGTATTGAACGATTTTTATTTATTATGAAGTGAGTTATTGTTTCTTTAATTATTCTTGTTCTTTAATGTTTCCAAAGGGATTAGCTAACCCTAGGACTCACCCATTCACTTCGAATTAATTTTAGGAAAGATAATTTGGGGTTGGGAAGGATTAATTAACAAGAACTTGAGGCGTTAACCCTCACTTTATAGATTCTACCTAGGGATAGGATTGAAATACTTGTAGCCATATTCGGGTGTGCTTAATCTCTTAATTATTTTAGGGATAATTCAATTAGGAAGTCTTGTTAGTCTTCAAAAAAAGCTAATATAGAATTATTACCCGAGGCTAATTAACATAAACTCGCTCATATTTGTAAAATCGTGAAATACATTGGATCGTTACTTGAGTGTAATTCCCAATGCAATTAGTTATAAATAATTTTTCAAAACCTTTCTAAGTGTTTGGCTTAGCATAATAAGTGATAATTTTCTTACACTCCTAATTGCCTACATATTGTTCACTATGGGATTTGACCCCGACTCATAGTTGGGTAAATTATATTGCATGTGACCGTATCCATTTACTTTTTAGTAGTGTATTTGGAAGTCATCAAAACCGGCGCCCTTGCTGGAGAACAATTTGGCGTATTTAGGTTGTTTGAGAAATAAGCGTACGTGCTTTGGTCCAAACTTGTGAATATTTGTGTAATTATTTTCTTATATTTGTTTACTTTTCTTGTTATTTTTCTTATTTATTTTCTTAGTTTTTGAATAATGGCATCATATAATGAAAATTGATCGGATGGTAGTTGTTCATACTTTGATGACCCTTGTCCTTATTATGGAGGATGGCGCCCATGGAAAAATTATTTAAATATTCTCGGGGACGGATTGTGCGCACAATCTCAAACCCATGAGTGGAGTATTTGTGATAAGTGTGGAAATCAAAATAGCCATTGGGATAATTATGCTTATTTGTCATTCCCTTCCCCGAACCCTCACTATGATGATTCTACTTTTTGTGATAACAAGTATAGGGATATGGAAGTATAAAAAATTAAGCATGATCAAAATGGAGAGTTCCAGCTCATGTTAGAATGCCTACTTGAAGGAGGAAACAAAGAGCAAAATGCCTTGGAGGAGCTTTCGAAAAATAGTTTCCAAAATGATTTGGCACTTGAAAGGTTGAACTCACAAATGGGGGAAATGCTTGAAGCTTTAGAGGTCCAAAAAGACCTCGGAAGCAAATGATAGCCAAGAACCTTCCTTAGAGGTTGAAGCCGAAAATCCTTCTTTGGCACTTGATCAAAAGCAAGAAGAACTCTCAAATGCTCAAAATGAGAGGATGATGCTCATGTTGGAGGCCATTCTTGAAAATGATGAGAAGAAAAGCTTGGCACTCGAGGACTTAAAACAAGCACTACATCGAAATGATGAGACTATCCGCACTTTGGAAGATCAAATGAAATCATTGATTGAGGCCCATTATGCCTATCAACTTGAGAGTATGGAAAGAGCTCAAGAAAAGTCCAACTTCGAGGAAGAAAGTGAGCTCTATTTCGAGGAATCAAGAATTGAACATCCGCCAACCGACTCCATGCTTGTTAGTGGTGCCACAAAAAATATGAAATTAGAGTCAACCGGTGTAATTAAAAATATGGTTGAATTTGACTCTAGTTCGGGGGACCAAGAGAATGTCAAAATCCGGAAAGAATTGAAATTTGGAGGCTTGATGTCACATTTCAAGCATTTCTCAACATGGAGTTGTGTGGTGATATGGGAATTGAACTACAAGAATTAATGAGAGATTGCGAAGAGGAAAGGCAAAGGCCATATATTTTACAATTTGAAGGCACAAGAAGGCAAAATGACATTCCTCACATGAACGCCAAGAAATGCAAAATGAAGAAATTTAAGTTTGTCTTGATCATCTACTAACTACCCCCCATCGCTCATGGTCACAAACTTGATTCCAAGTTAGGTGCCCAATTTATATCTTCCAAGTGACGAGAAAAGTGTAAGGTTGATTCGCGTCATGCCACGACGATAAATTCGGGGCTTGGTAGGAGGCAACCCATCGTTTTCAAAAAGTTTAAGTCATTTTTTTTTTTAGAATAGCTTAGTATATTATTTTGACTAATCTGCCAAGTTTTAAAATTTTTGGAGTTGATTTGAGTAGATCGGGGTGACCGGACAGCCAAAAACCGATAGCTGTTAGAAATTGCAGAAGCATTACTTCGTGTTCGCGGTGGACCTTCGCGATCGCGAAGGGTAACAAAATTTTAAACCTTCGTGTTCTTGGTACATATGTCGCATTCGCGACTATTTGGTCAACATTAACCCTTCACAGAGGAAAAAGAACCCTCGCAAACGCGAGCCTCGGGTAAGTTTAAAAAATATTAAACACTGGAAATCAACGTTTAATCCCTCTCTTTGCTCAAGAACAGTTCGTCCTACCCCTTGAACCCCAAATTAAACACCAAATTCCCCATAATCTTGAATTTCATTGCAATCTCCCTCGCCATTCTCAAGGTATGTGATTTTCTCGCTAGTCTCCTACTTTTTCTTCCTTTTCTTGGTGTGAAATGGTAGAAGAGCGGCAGTGGTTGTTTTGTGCTTAGGGTTCAAAATTTTGAGTCTTAAATGTTAACCTTGGGGGTGAAATTTGTTGTTGCTTTCTGGGTGAGGTTGGTTGAGTGTGAGCGTCTTATTATTGAAGAAAATTGGGCAGGATTTGTGCTAAAATGAACTAAAAAATGAACAAAGAAAAGAAGGCACACCAACTATTTGAAACAATGCCTGAAAGAAAAATATCTTTGGGCGATGAAAATGCTCTTCGCGAACGCGATGGTCTTCTCGCGGACGCGAAGGCCTATTTCTGGGCGAACATTTCTTTTCTCTTCGTGAATGCGAGGGACCTTACGCGAACGCGAATAGCAATTCCTGGCAGTCCCCAAAATGGAAAAAAACGGTAGCTTTGCACAGCTCTGTCTGGGACCCTTTCTGCCTATTGCTTTGGCTTAAATACTTCTTAATACATTGTTTTAAGTGTATATACGAGCTTTTAACATTGTTGGTCGAATTTATAGGTATTTTGGGAATAACATAGATCCGGAACACAATGAAATTGAGTGAACATAAGCCCGGATTTGCATTTGGATGTTTCTTGAAGGTTCTAGCATTAATTGGCGAAAGTTGGTAATTTGGAGTTTTGGAATGTTCATAATATGATCGGAAGTTGACTTTTGTGATATCGGGTTCGGATTTTGGTTCTGGGAGTTGAAATAGCTTCGTTATGTCATTTGAAATATGTGTGCAAAATTTGAGGTCATTCCGAGTTGATTTGATATGGTTCGGCACGAGTTTTGGAAGTTGAAAGTTCAAAAGTTTATTAAGTTTGATTTGAGCTATGATTCGTGATTTTTATGTTGTTTGATGTGATTTGAAGCTGCGAATAAGTTTGTATTGTGTTTTGAGACAAGTTGGTATGATTGAATGGGGTACGAGGGGCTCGAGTGTATTTTGGAAACTAGTTAAGTTAAGGATTTGGAGTTTGACCATGGTCAATATTGGGTCAAGATGACCTCTTTTCGGTATTTTGAGTGCGCGAGCATGTTCGTAGCATGTTTTATGATTGAATCTCATATATGGTTTGTGTCCATGAGGTTCCGAATGAGTTTTGGGTGCTAAAACGAAAATTATTTCGTTGTTGATCTTTTGGTGTAAACTAATTATGAAAACGCCATTTTTTATCCCTTAAATTGCCAGCCTTCATTTTAAACTTCAAAATATCATATTTCCTTCATTTTAAAGCCAAATTGGGTGATTAAAAAACTTAACTTGACTGAACTTTCACAAGGAATCTATTGGAGGTATCAAAAGTGAGTTTCTGAATCGTTTGACACACGAAACGAGACAGAACAGCTGGACAAAAAATATTTAATATCGAGGGTTTGTTCATTTGGTCATATTTTGAGTTGGGGAGCATGGATTTGGGCAATTTTTGAGGCGATTTATACCATATGAATTGGGGTCAGTGTTCTCTAGTAGTTTTTGGTTATATTTCGTTAATCTATATTCATATTTAGTAATTGGATTGTGAATTTTAAAGAGAAAATTGGGGGTTTTTGTTAAACGTTTCATAGAGAGAATGTTTGAGTTTTGAACATCGATTCGAAGTCAGATTTGGGTGAAACTAGTATGGTTGGACTCGTAATTGAAAGGGTTATCGGATTTTGTAAGTTTCATCGGATTCCGAGGCACGAGTCCGAGTTTGACATTTTGGTCGATTTAGAGATTTTTGATTAAATATTCGACCTTTATCGATTGGGTTTGTTTCCTTTGGCATTATTTGATGTATTTGAGCTACTTTTGGCTAGTTTTGAGCCGTTCGGAGGTCAATACGTGCGGGATGGCATATTGAAGCATTGTTTGGCTTGTTCGGTATTGGATTTGGCTTGTTCGAGGTAAGTAATACTTCTAAATGTTGTGTTGAGTGTATGAAACCCCGAATTGCGTGTTATGTGATTGATGTTGAGGTGACGCATTTGCTAGGTGACGGGCGTGTGGGCGTGCACCGTGTGAATTGTGATTTAGTCGATTCCATGGAACTATATAGCTATCTTCTCTGGATATTTTCAATGTACTCTATGTGTTTCATGCTAGAAATCATGCTTAGGAATATGTTGGTATTATTGGGACCCACTGAGGTCTCTGTTGCTTTTTATTAATACATCATATCATCATTTTTGGGCTAGTTTCATGAAATTGTGAGCCCGAGAGACTGGAGAGTTTGATGACTGAGTGAGGCCGAGGGCCTGATTGTGAGTGTTACTTATGGGATCGGGCTGCATGTAGCAGCATGTTTTATTGATTTATTCATGGATTTGGCTTATTATAGTGCTTGAGTTGAAGGAGCCCTTCCGGAGTCATTTATATTTGGGGATGGATCTTCCCCTAGGCTGGATTGGCCTTATACAATACTGAGTGACTGACTACCGGTTGATANATATATATATATATATATATATATATATATATATATGGGATGGATCTTCCCTGGACTGGATTGTCCATATACAGTATTGAGTGACTGAGCATGTCTAGTGATTGAGCATGATGAGTGGAAAGTATGAAATAGTGAGATTGAGTACTCTAAGAGTGTGTAATGACCCAGCTGGTCGTTTCAAGTAGNAGAGTTAAATTAATGAATTCAGTTGGATTGTATTGTCAAGCCTATATGGAATAGGGTGACGCGGGTTCACCCCCGGGTACGTGTGTGGTAAGATAGAACAGTGATTTGATGGCTTGGAAACAACTCTTGGCACGTTCGAGGACGAACGTATGTTTAAGTGGGGGAGAATGTAACGACCCAGCTGGTCGTTTCAAGTATTACAACCCCGTTTCCACATTTACTTCTCAAATTGTACTTTACAGTTGTTGTTTGAATTGCCAGGGCAATCTGTTCGGGTCCAGTGAGATTTTGGAATGAATTGGAACATCTAGTTCCAAGGTTTAAAGCTTAAGTTAAAAATAATGACCGGATGTTGACTTATGTGTAAACGACATCGAATTCGAATTTTGATGATTCCAATAGCTCCATATGGTGATTTTGGACTTTGGAGCGTGTCCGGAAAATTATTTGGAGGTCCGTAATGGAATTAGGCTTGAAATGCCGAAAGTTGAATTTTTGGGAAGGTTGACCGGGGTTTCACTTTTTGATATCGCGGTTGGAATCATATTTTTTAAATTGGAACAGCTTTGTTATTCCATTTATGACTTGTACGCAAAATGTGAGTCCATTCCGGATTGATTTGCTATGTTTCGGCATCGAACCTGGAATGTTCGATGTCGATCCTTCAAGAACATGTGATATCACATTAATCAAATAAGCTCCAAATTCAGTTTTGATTGAAGTATTAGATCCGTATTGAAATTACGGAGCCATAGCAAAAAGAATCATTCAATTCGGACATCGTATGAGAGAGTTATGCCCATTTCTGTATCGGAGGAGATTTCCCGTCGCCGCGAGCGCCCAAGGTAGCGTGAGGCGCTAGCCCTAGCGCTGGAAATTTTTGGGTACTGGAAACAGTGCCACAGGCAGCGCCCCACGCTACCTGTGACACCCGAAACAACTGAGGGTCTATAAAACGAGGTTCTTGCCATTTTTACTTATTTTTGAGTTTATGGAGCTCGATTTAGGCGATTCTTGGGCGATTTTCACGGGAAAACATTGGGGTAAGTGTTCCTTATCCTATATTGATTATATTTCATGATTCCATATTCATTTACATCATGAATCCGTGAATTTATGGAAGAAAAATCAGATTTTCATAAAATCTTCCAAAAATGAAAATGAAGATTTGAAGGTCATTCCGATGTCGGAATTTGATAATTTTTGTATGGTTGGACTCGTATCGGAACGGGTGTTCGAATTTTGTAACTTTTGTTAGGTTCCGAGACGTGGGCCCCATGGGCAATTTTTGAACTAAATTTCGGATATTTAAGGAAAATTAGCATTTTCATATGGAATTGATTCCTATACCTCGTGTTGATTGTATCAAATTATTTTGACTAAGATTCGAGGCGTTCGGAGGCCGAATCACGAGGAAAAGGTTTATTGGAATAAAGAATTTGCTTGGATTGAGGTAAGTAACTCTTCTAATCTTAGAGTTGAGGGTATGAACCCTGAATATATGTATTTTGTGAATTGTTGGGAGGTGACGCACATGCTAGGTGACGGGCGTGTGGGCGTGCACTATAGAAATTGTGACATAATTGTTTATGTGGAATTTTATAGTTAAATAACCTTGGTATTTTCCATGCGGTTTTATGTGTTAAAGAAATTGAGCTGAAAAGCATATTACAAATCATGTTGAGGCTATGTGCCAGTATTATTTGGACCCACAGAGGTCATATTGCTGTGAATTANCCTTGGTATTTTCCATGCGATTTTATGTGTTAAAGAAATTGAGCTGAAAAGCATATTACAAATCATGTTGAGGCTATGTGCCAGTATTATTTGGACCCACAGAGGTCATATTGCTGTGAATTATTGTGTTAAATTGAAAAGTCATACTTAGTAATATTCATTTCATTGCATATCATAACTCAGTTTTACGACTCTATTTTATGCATATAAATGTTTTGGGCCGAATGCCCTATTTTACTGAAATGCCCGAGTGGCTTGAAATATTTATGACTGAGTGAGGCCGAGGGCCTTATTGGTGAGGATGAGTCTGGATCGAGGCTTCCCGC
>AWOL01S0018739.1:14456-37651 GCA_000715115.1 Nicotiana otophora | reverse complement strand
AGCCTCAAACATGGCTCAAAACATTCATACAATATTGCAAATATGAGAAACATCATAGCTTAAAGCTTAACAGTCAATTCTAGGCTTATCATAGCCTAAGCACAACCCGAGCATGGATAGATACCCCCCAGTGTTAGCACAAGGGCTCAAACCCCACACATTTGCGCACCCATAGCATGTAGGTATCACAAAATATTCAGGCAACTAGTGCCTAAATCAAGTTTAGATAAGATACTTACCTTGAACAAGCCAAATTCAATACCGAGCAAGCCAAACAATACTCTAGAAATGCCATCCCACGCGTATCGACCTCCGAACGGCTCGAAACTAACTAAAAGCAACTCAAATACATCAAATAATGCCTAAGGAAACAATCCCAAATGATAAAGGTTAAATCTTTACACATTTACTCAAAGTCAAACAAAAATTCAAATATGGGCCCGCACCTCGGAACCCAACAAAACTTATAAAATCTGATAACTCATTCAATTATGAGTCCGACCATACTAATTTCACTCAAATCCGACTCCGAATTGATGTTCAAAACTCAAAAATTCACTTTAGAAAAGTTTAGACAAAACCCCCTAATTTCTCTTTTAAAATCACTAATTAATTACCAAAATCGAAGATGGAATCACGGAATAAAATTAATACCGAGTAGAAAACACTTACCCTAATCCATGTGATGAAGATCGCCTCCAAAATCGCCCAAATCCGAGCTCCATAGCTCAAAATATGATAAAATGACAAAGACCTTCAAAATAGTGTACTTTAAACACTGCTCTAGAGGTACTCTTCGCGGTCGCGATTCAAAAACTTTTCAGCACACATTTTACCCTTCACGATCGCTGCCATTTCCCCGCGATCGCGATGAACAAATTTCTATTACCCTTCCCAAATCCTTCTCAGATAGCCTGTAGTACATCAGCCTTAACTTTTCGTACATAACTCTAAATTAAAGACGGTTTGATTTTCTGAAAACTACACAGAAAGGTCTATAACTTTTATTTTTGGATTATCTCCAAATTCCTTATAGATTGCAAGATATACGCTTCCAAAGTCGGGTCAGTGACAGCAGAATTTTCTTCTACGCGATTGTGAACAGGCTTCCGCGATCGTGAGTCAAAGTGGCTCAAACATCAATTTGCTCTTCAGGAACCTATGAACGTAGAGCCCATGACTAGTCAACCAAAAAGTCAAACTCGAGCCCGCACCTCAGAAACCAACAAAACTTACAAAATCTGTATTCCCATTTAATTACGAGTCCAACCATACTAATTTCACTCAAATACTCTGAATCGATATTGAAAACTCAAAAATTTACTTTAGAAATGTTTAGACAAAAACCCCAATTTTCTTTTAAAATCACCAATTAATACAAAAATCGAAGATGGAATCACGGAATAAAATCAATACCGAGTAGAAAACACTTACCCCAATCCATGTGGTGAAGATCGCCTCCAATATCGCCCAAATCTGAGCTCCATATCTCAAAATATGATAAAATCACCAAGACCTTCGAAATAATGTACTTTAAACACTGCTCCAGAGGTACCCTTTGCGATCGCGGCCATTTTCCCACATTCGTGATGAACAAATTTCCATCACCCTTCCCAAACTCTTCTCAGACAGCCTATAGTTCATCAGCCATTAAATTTTGTTCATAACTCCAAATGACAAAAGGTTTAATTTTCTGAAAACTAGACAAAAAGGTCCACAACTTTCATTTTTAGATGATCTCCAAATTATTTATAGATTGTAAGATATAAGTTTCCAAAGTCGGGTCAGTGATGGCAGAATTTGCTTCTACGTGATCGCGAATAGGCTTCCGTGATGGTGATTCACAGTGCCTCAAAGAGCAATTTGCTCTTTGCGACCGCGATCAAAAGGCTGTGATCGCAATGCACACCCATGTGGCAAAAATTCAGCAACTAAAAATGGTCTAGAAAATCACCCCGAAACTCACCCGAGCCCCTCGGGATCCCGTCCGAACATACCAACAAGTCACGAAACATATTACAGACCTACTCGAGGACCCAAATCACACATTATGACATCAAAACCACGAATCGTCGATCAAGATCAATCACTTAAGTTTATAAACTTCAAACTTCGAACCAAGCGTCCGATTTAAGCTTAACCAATCCGGAATGAATCCAAATTTTTCATACAACTTCCAAATAACATATCGAACCTAGTCTCACTCCTGGAACAACGATCCGAACCCAATAACATTGAAGTCAACTCCCGGTCAAACTTATGAATATTTCAAGCCTTCAAATTACCAGCTTTCGCTAAATAGTACCGAAACCTTCTAGAAAAATCCAAATGCAAATCCAGGCATACACCCAAGTCCAAAATTGCCATCCAGACCTAACGAAACCATCAAAACTCCTTTTTCGGGGTCAAATACACAAACGTCAAACTTGATCAACTCTTGCATCTTTAAGCTTCAAACATGAAATTCATTCTTCTAAACTAATTTCGAATCACTTGAAAAACGAAACCGAAGATACACACAAGTCATAATACATCATATGGAGCTACTCATGCTATCAAACCACCGAGCAAAGTACAAATGCTCAAAATGACCGGTCAGGTCGTTACAATAATTTCCCTATAATTTGTCTTCAATGGCTATTGAACTTTACCTATCATGATTTAGTTAGTAAAATGCGTATGTGTTGTGGTTACTCTTGAGGAAAAAACATGTTGAGACTTTTACGATTAGCTGAGCTAAACCTTATGTTGACATTATGTATATTACACTAGTATTAGTTAAATGATAGGCATACTACCATGTTAGCTAATTGATTAAGTCATGTTCTCAAGCTTCTCCTGATGTCTTATTTAAATCTCACACCTGTTGTACTGTGCTATTTTGATCCTTATGTCTGTGACATTATGCTACATTGTTTCAGTTCAATAGAATGAGTCTCACCACTATTTTGTACTTTCATGTTGATCTTTTTGACTCTAGTTGACAGCTTGTTCATGCCACTATGATGAAATGTTTTCTGTGTGTTTCTTATGATAAAGGGATCACATAATAAATCTTGTTGGACTTCACATATATATTGATATAATTTGGGATTAGCCCTGTAATGAGTGTTAATATTTGCTACCTCATGACTGTTTGAGCTTTTTAGTAGTGGCTACTTGAAACCTTTGTTATTGTGTTGGTTGAATGAATCTTATTGACCCATATACTTATGCTCGCATATGTCATGTTGACCCTATTAAATAAATTGTGTTCAGGGACAATTATATGACCTTATTCTGATTCTACTTGAATCACTGTGTTAACCTACTAAGACTTTATACCTGCAGTAATCCTGACCTTTCTATGATATTGTATTGGCTTGAGTTCAGTGAGTAATTCTCATTAAGATACCTCTTCATAATGCTCGTGATGACCTGTTCTTACCTAAATAACTCTAGTTGGTAAAGTTGATCATGATACCATGTTATTCTGATTCATAAGTGCCTATCATGACAACTTGTATATAAATCATGTATTGAACCTTGTTGGCATACCCTACTACTGAACCTGTCTACATATCCAAAATGACAACTTATTGTGATCTAATTAAAAGGGAATATCATTATTTTCTATCTCATGCCTGTTGATACCGCTGTTTATAGAGAACTTAATTATGAATCTGAAGTTGTTTGGATCAGGTGACTTGATAATCTGATAGGCTACATGTTGTCACTACTAGATGTCATGATCATTAGGATACATAAAAACTAAAAGCTAGCCTCTCATATTCATGTTGTTGTCCTGACCTAGCTGTTTAGTGTGATCTTTGGGGACTCCTATTGATGTTATTGGCATGAGTGTTTAACAAAAAGCCATGTTTGTGTACCAACCTGTTAGAACTACTTTAAAAGCTATTATCTTGTTATGTGACCAGCTCTAGTGATTTGAATCATGCTTAGGAAAGATTCTAAAATTTTGGATCTTTAAGGAGGATAACAGAATGAGTATGCATGTTTATCTTTGACAACCACTGATACCTTAGACTGCTTAACCTAGCATATCTGACCTTACAATTATAAATGGAACTTAGTTAATTGGCAACATGTAATCAGCCATCTGCCCCTTACAATTGTATCATAGTAATAATACTCTTAGGTATTCTACACCTTAAGACCCTTGATATTATTAGTATTTTAACAGTCAATATGGGATGACCTATCTTTATACTCAGTGCTCTGGTAAAGAGTATTCCAAAGTTGAAATTATGATAGTTCTTGGCTGATTGTGCTCTAATGATGGTTGTAAAGTCTAATGTGGCTATGAGTTCTCAATTTGTTGAACTTCTGTGTGTCTGAATCTCTAAAAGGTTTATCATGAACCTTTGTATTTAATTATGGCAATGTGAAACTGCTAAAGTTGATACTTTATTTGTATTCAAACCATTAAGGAGGAATACGAGTTAATGATCAAGGGTATTTAGGTGTGCGGTTAGTTTGTGGTTGAGGTACCCCTCCCTAAGTACTGTTCGGGGGCCATGAGACCCTCGTGAACTCTAAAGTATCAAGGGTCCCACGGGGGGACTTTATCCATAAAATGAGGTTTATCCTAAGCCTTTGATCACATATTTAATTAATTCTCATTGGGTTAACACAAATAAAATTGGCTTTATTGTATTTCAGTCCCCTTTGTTATTATTTACTTGTCATGATTTTATCTTATTGATAACCGCTAATTATCTTCTTTGTTCCTTTTGTATGTATGTTCGATCTGGGCCTGCTGAGTCCATTTGGAGCTCAGGTCCAACATCAAAACTTGGGCTACTTCCCCTGTGCCTGTTGAGTCTACTTCTGTTGATTTAAATCCCGTTGGTCCTAGTTTGCTTACCAGCCTAATTATTAAAGAGTCCAGCTCTCCATTCCATTATCTTAAATGATAGTTGTTTGTCATTTTCTATTCTACGTGTATATCTTTGGAAGAACTAACCTTGTTATTGCATACTTTTAATATCTTAATAGGCAAACCAAGACCTATAGGTAAAAAAATTTATTACTGAACTCACATGTTTCTGTTATTCTAATGTTTCGAGAATTAACATTTAAAACTAACATTTCTAATAAATAAGAAGTTTCATTACCACTAATGACTTTCAGCTTTATGCTCTTTGGCAGATTCGAAAACAAAAGCAAACCCCCTTTGGCAAATCATCAAATGGATCGCACATAATAAAAGGAACTGTTTCAAAAGATAAAAGCAACCATACAAAGCAGTGCTAACAAGAAACAACAAAGGAATTCGAAAACATAAGGCATTTCATTAGGACCATTTTCATGAAACAAAAAAGGTATACCCTTCCTCAACCAAATTATATTTTAGTAGTCTCCTGTTCTATATGTTATAAAGAATTACAAATAAGTATCACTCTTTTAAAAAAAAGTACACAATCTCTTTCTCAAAATAAGTTTTCAAACCAGATTTGAAGTATTTTTGCAAAATCTCCCTTAGTAATTTCAAACAGAATATATATATTCCTTTACCAAAACTTAGCCTAAGTTTAAGGAGCTACCTCAGGTAGATTTCAAGGGATGCCTAACACCTTCCCCTTAGAATAACTAGAACTCTTACCCAAATCTCACCAGTTATCAAACTTTTAGGATACTAATTTTCAAAGACTTATAGGTACCCTAATATACCTTAAATATTAGGTGGCGACTCTTTTCTTTTATCAACTTCAGAAGAACCACTAGTTGTATTTTTTTTTGACTTGTGCAAAATAGGGTGTAACAGTTATCATTTTAGGCAAGCAAGCAGGATCACTGTTACACTCTAAATCAAAGTTTGTCATGTACTTCCTTTTTATTCATGTTACCATGATAAACACTCATACACCATTCTACATTAGCTGAACATAACAACATAATACTAGGAACAAAACTATTAACTAAAGTTCCTTGATTAAACAAATAAATTAGCATGGTAATGTAGGCATACTATTTGGGGGATCCTGTTAATTACTAAAGAACAGGATACTATAGACATGAGGGTCATTCAAGCAAGACAACATAATGATATAAACATAAGGTTCTTTCAGTTGATTAAATAGGATGGCATGAAAGGTTTAGGAAAATCACTCAATCAGCTTAATCCACATATATGAGCATAAGTATCACTTAATCAATTAAGCAATAGTATAGGCCAAACAAGCAGATTAACATAAAGGGTTAACAGGATGAGGATCATAGTAATATCAATTCAATTAAATAAGACATACACCTAATGATAATATCAGTATAAGACACAAAAATCAATGATCACTGTAAGATATTGATGTAAACAACAACATAAGGATAAACATAGCAATGAACATAAAGTATCAATAAAGATCAAAACAAGCAGCATAACACAATAAAAAGCCACATGTCTACTGATGAACATCTTGAAGAAGAATGGGCAAGTAATTAACAGAAAACATCAAAAAATCATAACTACGTGATAATACATGAACAACTGAATAATTAAAGAGGGGGTCAGTGGTTTACTGACATTCTTCGGAGCAGCAAACCAAGTAGAGGTAATTACTAACCTTTTAGAGACCCAATAACACAATCAATTTGTAACAGTCTAGCTCGAGTAGAAATGAAGGAAAAGAAATTAGAGAAGAATTTCTGAGTATTTAAGCAGATAGCATTTACTGGATGTTTTAGGTAGTTCCTCTGTTTGGTGAGAGCATTAATGCCCTCTATTTATAGTGGCCATTGGAGCCTTTAGGGTGCCGTTTAAATTTTAAAGACACAGTGAACGATGATGAATGTTGATGAGAGCAAGAGGGGGGAAAGATGAGGAAAAAGGAGGGGAAAATCAGAAGGAGAGATTACCTGTTCGAAATGATGAAGAAATTAGCCGTTGGGCCTAACAGACCACTGGTTAAAACCAATGTCTAGAGGTTATTGTGTTTGACCTTTGGACTAAGAACTGTCATTTTGATGTCTGACATCTCATAGATCTATGGTTTGCATGCAACCAATTCGAACGATCAGAAGATGAAATGATTATATTCTTATTTTTCACATTTTGGTCTAGGGTTTCAAGGGATAGAATTCGAAATCGGGTGAGAAAAAAGGAAATCTTAGCGGGATTCACGGTTGACAGAGGAAGAATGATAAAGCTTTGGATCTCTTGAATGACCTTGAAAAGTTTTGTGCAAGGTTTCAGAGATAGCAGATTATGAGAGGAGGAGAGAAAAGATAGAAAAAGGGGAAATAAGGGCGGCTGGTGAGACCAAAATGGTCTCTAGGGTTTGGGGTTACCTCAGTTAGTTATGGACCGTTGATGAGTTTGATCAACAATCCGAATTGGTTGTGTATGTTGTTTGCATTTGGGAGGGTGCGATGTGGTGCTTTGCGATTGGTTGAGGGTGAATGGCATGGATCACCAAGTAGGAAAGGTAATGGGGCCGATGAACTGGGTCATGGGTTTTGGGCCAATGTTTTGGGCTAAATTTTGGGTATTAGGCTCGACCAGAATTTAAACAATAGCCATATTGAATTAAAACCAATTGATTGCAAGTGTAGCCTATTTTAAGTTTTAACCCCCTTTATAACTAAATTAATTAGACTTATTTAATCCCAATAAAATATAATAAAATATAATTAACGCATGTATTATTAATTACTGTAATTAGTCTAGATTATAAAAACTATAATATTCGTTAATTAATTAAAGTAATAGAGGTAATATAATTATAAATATTTAAGACTAAATTCTTACTAAAAATATAATTAATATTATTAACTTATTATTACTTATTATATTATATATATTTGAGAAAATTGGATACTAATAATTGTCTAAAAATAATCTACTATATTTATTACTGATCAATAAGCGTAAAAATATAATTTAAAAGGGGAGGGTCAAAATTGGTCGTCAATAGGGCCCACATGCTCAAAACCCGAGTCAAGGGGTAAATCCCGACTATCCATAACATGTCACGACCCAAAATACCACCGGTGCCATAATGATGCCTAACATTGCTTGCTACCCAATCCAACAACCAATATGCATAAATAATCTTCAACAACAACATTAAATAGTCTCAAATGAGGAATAATATAAATAACTGAGTCAAAATATTGATACAACTGAGAACCACCCAAAAATCTGGCATCACCGAGTATATGAGCTCTATAGAATAAGTAATTATAAGGTCTGAATAGAATACAATAATGTCCGAAATACTAAACAGTAATAACATGAAATAAGGAAAGGGACTTCAAGGCCTGCGAACGGAACAACAGTGGTACCTCGAAATCTCCAACTACCCCGGATACAGCTCACTAGCAACTACCACAATCAACAACGCCTGGATCTGCCCATAACGTGTAAAGTATAATATGAGTACAATCGACCCTTTGCACTCAATAAGTAACAAGCATATCCTTAGTCTGAAAGCAATGACTAGATTGATATAATCCAATACTCTTTTTCAACAGCCAACAACAATAATAACTACATAATAATAGAGGAAAAACAACTCAATTATATCAGATTCATCTTTGTCACAATATAAGAAAAATAAGCATGCTTTCCAAATATCTTTTATAGCATCGACTATAAGGACATCAAATATCAATTAGCATGAAGAAAATACAACTATATGCCTACATTACAAGTATACATGCCAAAACCAATAACTTCATAGTTTAATCATCAAGTAAACACAATCTTAGCGCATACGCCTAGCACAAATACCCCTCAATCATATTCTCAGCATGCTCTCGGTGCTTGGCTCGAATTCCCNTATACATGCCAAAACCAATAACTTCATAGTTTAATCATCAAGTAAACACAATCTTAGCGCATACATAGTGCCTAGCACAAATACCCCTCAATCATATTCTCAGCATGCTCTCGGTGCTTGGCTCGAATTCCATGAATCATCACACATACACACACACTCAACATTGTATGGATGCCTGGCTCGAAGCCCCTGAATCATCATACATACACACACACTCAACATTGTATGGATGCCTGGCTCGAAGCCCCTGAATCATCATACATACACACACACTCAACATTGTATGGATGCCTGGCTCGAAGCCCCTGAATCATCATACATACACACACACTCAACATTGTACGGGTGCCTGGCATAAACCTCTCAATAAGCACATATCAAGTGCCTGCACTCATAGGATTATACCTGAGGGGCAGACCCTAGTCCAAGTGCTAATCAGATCAAAAGTCAACGATCAATATTATTCAGGCCAATTTGGGTCATGTCGTATCGTCCCCTCATAATCAATATCAACATTCAGCAATTATTTCCACTTAAGCCCAATATGGGACCTGGATGCAAACATCACCTCACAATCAATAACAACACCGCTCTATGGCCCAGCATCAGTCATCAGTCTGCTCAAATCTCAACATACTTATATCTTATAGTGCTATGATCAAAACACCGTACGAAATAAGCCAGCATGCCACAACTCAGTTGAAACACATGTCACGCACACAAGGACACTAACAACTTATGAGATAATATATAAAGAAGGCCCAGATACAGAGATATAATACGCATATATAATAACATGAATGAAAAATGTGACTATGGCTAAGGCAAATAGCTCAACATATCAAAATATTTCCCTATCATGTCTCAAACAGATGAGTAACAACCTAGAGATGATTTCTAGCATGAATAATAGCTCACGTAGTCAAACAAGCGAAGAAAACATGATATCAAAGAAGCATAATAGAAAACAAGGCATATAATAGCATAGAATCTATCCGGATCATGAATAATCACGATGCACGCATATGCGCTTGTCACCTCACATGTGCGTCACCCCGAACATATAGCAAACATCATAGCCTATGGGAAAATATCATCAATTGATGGTAGGCTAGAAATCCATATTTTAGCCATAGTATTGCACTCTAGTTATTGCATCTTACGTGTGTTTGAGCTTAAATGATAGTGAATTATACTTATAACGTATTTTATGCCTTGTAGAAAATGATTCTAGGGTATTTAAGAAATTTTGAGTGAAATCGAACAAGTTGGAGCTTTGAAGTCTGAGTAAAAGCCCAAGAAATAGGTCGGGATCATGTTCGAGAGGTCGAGGACCAAGTCCGGATATCAAAAAGTGAACACATGAATTTACTTTTGAGAAAAAGCCACTACCGCACTGCATAGGGTGCCGCGAGGCGCGGTGCAGAAGTGCAAAGTATCCTGACAAGAAAAAACTGCGAGCTCTCTGGATTTCCTCACTAGCGCACCGCATGGGGCTGTGCGGCGTGACTGTGCCAAATTGTCAGAGTGATCTCCAAGTTCGGCTAGGAAAGCATAGTTTCATCCAGACTTGTTTCTACATTATATAAATATACCAAAAATACGATTTAGAAGGGACTTTTGACCTATGAAAGATTGGAGAACCAACCAAGGCAAGAAGACTCAAGAATTCATCACTAATACAAACCTGCAATCGGTGCAATACGAGAGTTTGTATCGAAATCAGTAGCTTTGATGTTTTCTTTGTTCTTTAACTTATTTGAGATATATTACTCCATTGTTATAGAGTAATTTCCACTAGGGTGTTGACAGATACAGTGTTTTGATAGTTTGATTAGGGATTCAATTCTTGATAATTGTTAGAATTAATTGATGGAGATTTAATTGGTATTGTGAGTTATTTGTTGTTTTGCTTAATCGAAAAAGGAGTTTGATATTGAATTTCGTCACCTCTTATGCTCTAATTTAAATTCGTGATTCAAATAGGTAATCGAAAGAGCCTCTTGAATTGTTAATCGAACTAGAAAATAGGGAAATATTCGAGAGAAGTTACCCTTTAGATCATAACCATCATTTGATTGTTGCAATTGTTCACTGTGCTTCAATTGGATTAATTACTGAATTAATGTTTAATCGAAAGAGGATCATTAACTTCAAGTGCAATCTGATTATCGGGTGAATTCGTGAGTATCAACCGTATTATAGAGTGAATTAACTTAAGAATTGGATCTCGAGTCGGTTATCTTTCACCTATCTAGTAAAATACCCTTATTTCTCTCATTGATATTTCTTCGTTGCTCATCTGCTGTCTTTTTTGATCAAGTGTTACTTGCTTAATTTTTTGTAGTTAATCGTAGTAATAGTCATCAAATCAAGTGTTAATTTTTCCGGATAGTAATCAACTGGAGATTATTCGAACACTGTTTAAATTCAATTCCTGTGGAGACGATAATAAATCTATAGTATCTTTGACTAACGAGCAATAATTAAGTGAGATGTTTAGAGCTCGTAAAGTTTTGGCACCGTTGCCGGGGATTGGCAATCAATAGTGTTTTAAATAGTTTTTAGTACTAATTCAAGAACTAATTTTTACTTTAGTTATTCATGTTTCTTACTTGTGAGTAGGATACATGTTTGATTTCTCTGGTGTATGACTCGATCATTTTCAAAGGAAGTAAAACCCTATGAATCAGAGTTGGAGAAACACCTACGACAACTGAGAGAAGAAAGAGACTTAACAGAAAAATTCTTGGGTCAAAATTCGACTCAAGATACCATGGAAAAAGAAGAGAATGATGGAGTGAATTTAGCTACAAGAGAGGCATCACAACTAGAAGTTGCACGGAGAATTGCTGATGAGACCGTCAACGATGATGGGGGTCAAAGATTTAATCTAAACTGACCTTTGGTTGAAGACCAGTTCGAGAATGCAACACCCAGACCTGGAAGATCATTGGGTGACTATGCTAGGCCAGTCTATAATCAAGGACTATCAAGTGTCAGACCCCCACCCATAGCAGCAAATAACTTCGAATTGAAGCAAGGATTTCTTCAAACCATCCAAAACAACAACACATTCAGAGGGTAGGTGAACGAAGATCCTAATACTCACTTGATGGACTTTGAAGATATCATGAACACCTTTCAATAAAATAGAGTGTCAAAGGATGTAGTCTACTTAAGGGTATTCCCCTTTTCATTGAAAGATGACGCGAAGCAATGGCTTCATAGCTTACCCACAGGTTCTATCAGGACATGGGAAGATATGACCAAGAAGTTTCTTGACAAGTACTTCTCAGCTTCAAAAACACGAAAGTTCATAAGGGAAATCTACAACTACTTCCAAAAGGAGACAGAAACGATATTTGAAGCTTGGGAACGATTCAAGGAGATAGTCAGAAAGTGTCAGCACAATGGAATCGATTTGTGGATGCAACTCCAAGATTTTTGGGATGGACTGTGTCACGCCCCGAACCTGGGGGGCGAGATCGGCACCCGGTGCCTCACCTATCCTTGCATACCAACTCTCGACTAAGGGACTCTGAACATATAATATCATACTTTGGCCATGGGCCACATTGCAAGACAATTTGCGAACGCTGACTAAACATCAATATAAAGTTGGGCCGACAAGGCCGTAATAACTACTACAGCTGGCAAACTAACAAAATATACATACAAGGCTTACAAGCCCAACATACTGCACTAACTGATAGCATATGTCTACAAGCCTCTACTGATGGATATACTGTGATTGGAACAGGGCCCCGACCTATCCATAACATATATATACATATATATACAAGATGTAAGTAAAACTCTAGACCCGGCAACTCCGAAGGATGCGAAGCTTACCGATCAAGCTGAATTCGGGCAACACCTACTGAGGAGGTCTACTCGTCTGTCTATCTGAACCTGCGCGCATGTAATGCAACGTCCCCCGCAAAAGGGACGTCAGTACGAAATAATGTACCGAGTATGTACAGAAATAGAATAACTGAAAGCTGAAACTGAACTGATAATGTAATAACTGAAAGTAAGTGGGACTGACTCAACTCTCTCAATATAGTAAGTAAAATAGTTGTCCGGCCTTATAGGGCTCGGTATATATAACTGCTCTGCCGTAGTAGACTCGCTCATAGGTGCTCGGCCATACTAGGCTCTGTATCTCGGCCATTCTGTGCTCGCTCATAGGCGCTCAGCCACAGTAGGCTTGGTATATAACTTACTATCTAATCAGAGGTTGCTCAATAGGGGCCTGCCCACCGATTATAGCTCGATGGTGGTGAAAATACTATAATACTATATATATAGAGACCTTCTGCTCTCTTGACTGGAAAAAGACAATACTCAATTGAATATAAAGTCCCGATAAGGGAGAATACTGTAACTTATGAGACTAGGATAATGTATATAAATTCGGGAGTATGAACTTCTCTTCATGCCTCGTTATCAAACACATGTAGTTACGAGATCATGCCAAAATGAAGGAAGGGCTTAGCCTTAACATACCTGAGCCGATTCTCTTGACAATCCTTCCAACATATGTCAATTGCAGCAGCATGTAATGGCGGATCGAAGTAGGATAAAATCCATATGATATTCTTGAGAAAGATTGCACCGTACTCCCATAGAATCGCAAAATCCAGTTGCTATTAGCTTATGAAATCTCGTATGCATTTGTTGTAGCTTCATAAATAACTTAGAAAATATAAGCATTCCTCTTTAAAGCTTATGAATAATATTATTAAGTAGGAATGGAATGTTTGATTACAACAAGCAAGGAATTGATTATGGCCGTAACAATTTTGGCTAACATTTTTTAACCAAATGAGATAAAGTGCTTATCTCTTTAAAGGTTGCCATCTTGCAAATTTATTTAAGAGTCACCTAATGGCTCTTACATGGCTGCCACGTTGGGAAAAATTTTCCACTCAACAATTATCCACTTAATTCCTTAATTAATTTGTTAATTCCCCATTAATCAATAATTACCCGATTATCCACATAATTAAGAATTATCTCAAACTACTTAAAGTATTACTCATTTTTAATACACCTTATACATCATACTATCATGGTCATGTAGTACCTTGTATGTCACTAATCTATAAATACAGGGTATTGTAGCTTGGACCGTATTTTATCTCAAAATGTCAAACTTCGACGAAATTCATTTTCTTCGATTTGCTTACTCTCTCACCTTCACAAATTTAATCGTCACTTGTTTGAAACAACATAATACTTATAATATCCAAATAATCTTGTCCTTGAACTGATGTCAATTATCTTATGACAAATTCAACGTACAATACTACATGGTATAACATCGTCATAATATAATACTACAGAGCATAACATCGACGTAATACTGTGGGGCATAACATCATTCCACCCTTTGGAACATACGTCCTCGAATGTTGATTAATGCATTTATCGGTCTCATAACCGGATGGCTCTTACGAATGGTTTTAATACTGTCCTTGCCATTTAGGCAACTGTACTGTGAATAAATCCAAAGGCCAGGGCATTCCCCCCTTTAGGCCTCTTTCTCACACCACGACTCGTTGGTACCTTTATCATGTAGCCCGTACGACTCTGACTTTGTAAGTGCGCATATGAGACTATTCTCTCCTTTTTTTTCCTCCAGTTTTTAGCTCACTTTGTAAACATATACAGAGCTTAATAAGATGTTCCTCTGGGCATCTATAGGTATACTGAAGTTCTTCGCTCGATACTTTGTCGAACTTATGAATATTGTTATATCTTATTTCATAGACCTGATTATTCATCTGTATGACTTTACTGTATCTAGGTAGGTCATACTATACCATAACTCTTACCTTGGTTTTATTATTATCGAGGTCCGCTACCAAATTCCAGGTTACTCTCTCGCTATTTATCATAAATGTATAAATCTAAGTCCTTTAATGCTTCCTTGTTACTGTTTATCTTAAGAATGAAAACCTACTCTCATCTCATATTTTGTAACTCTCATCCATCCATTGTTGATTCATCTCAATATTGATCTATAATCTACCATTGATAACTTAACCTTTTATGTAACACTGCCGCTAGGGCTTACGTCTCATCGGGGAACATCTGAAATAATTAGATTGAACCACCTAGGGGCGATACTATACTTCCATAACCGTATTTTATAGCATCCCAATGTGACTCACCTTACATGGGTATTTTAATCCCGTACAATTCATGAAATCCTCTTCAAGTCATTACTCAATTGAAGGCCCAAACTTCTTACTTTATCTATCACAATCACACCCTCATTCTACTACCAAGGCAACATTCCATCTCTTCTAAATGCTACTAGTCTTAGACTCCTTTGAGTTTATTCAGGATATACTGAGTTTTCTATAACTTAGATGTCACGACCCAAACCGATGGGCCGCGACGGGCACCCGGTACCTTACTCAATCGAGTAACAACATAACGTATCTTTTCGTATCATACTATCATAGATAATTGAGCCGGAGAGGTTGCCGTGAGACAAATAGAATACAACATGAAATACCAACTTATACTTAAGACATACGGGCCTATAAGGCCAAAATGAGCACTCTTACACTGAACATAGGCCGACAAGGCCATACAATCTTTCATATACATGATATTTATCTACAAGACTCTAAGAGTACATAAACATCATAAAGGGCGGGACAGAGCCCCGCCATACCAATCAACACATGTTCTAATCATACTGACCAAATAGCAACTCCAGAGCAAATAGAGCGCACCAACACCTTCCGCTGAGCTGATAGCTTACTTGGAGGACTCTCATCCTATCTAACGGGACCTGCGGGCATGAAACACAGTGTCTCCGGTCAAAAAGGACGTTAGTACAGATAATGTATCGAGTATGTAAGGAATAAAAATCAGTAAATAATAGACATGAGAGAAACTGGAGTAAAAGACTTGACATGTAAGTCTGAATAGCTCTGTGAATCATTTAATATTATAATGTCATGCATATGCGTATAAATGTCATACCATGCATAGGTATATGCGTTCATAACATCATCAAGCCTCTGAGGGCATCCTATCATATCATCTCGGCCACTGTTGGCAAATCATCAACGTATACCAGCTGATCAGGTGGTGGTGCGTATATAACGCCATCACCTTTTTCCATATCCCATATACATATAATATACGTGTATATAACACCATCTAGTCATGGGTCAATGTACATGTATAAATGCATATGAAAAACGCTACAAGATTTCTCGGAATATCATAAAATCAATGTACCTTTCGGATAAACTTTATCAAATACGTATTTTTCTGAGACCCATGAATAAAAGATATAATAATAATTAATATAGGGAATCAAGAATATAGACACCCTAGTATTTCTATGAATAGAGTCATTTATGGAAGTTGTGCATTTGCTCGTTTCGTTTGTGTCGTATAGATCATGCCCAAAAGAAAGAAGAGAAAGCCTTAACATACCTGAACCGATTCTCTTGACAATCCCTTTAACACCGTTGATTGCGACAACGTGTAACGGCGGATCGAAGTAGGAAAATATCCGTATGATATTCTTGAGAAAGATTGCACTGTACTCCCTTATAATTGCCAAATCTCACGTTTTGATATATGACCCTCACGTTCCTAAGACTTACAGTGGCTTTCCTTTGGTAAATGTATATGTGATCTCACTTTGTTAAGACACAATCTCGCATGAATTGTTGAAGTAACTCACATTACTATTGTATTATGTGGTCTTGTATGAATCTTTTACGTTACTATCACATCATATAATTGTTAAGAACTTGCTGAAGCTTCTTTCTTAATTGTAGAGATATATCTATCTCTTAAGTAATGTAGAGAGGGCTTTTTAATCTTAGTGGGTGGGCCCCACATGTGTGATGACTAAGCCCCAAAACTTCCTTAATGTGACATCTTGCTTCATGAAGTAAGAGTCACTTATTGGCTTTGTTATCCACTTCATGGTCTGCCTCGTTGGTGCTCTTAATTATCCAAATAATTCACCCTTTGCTTAACTAACTTATTAATACCCCATTAATCCAATGATTAACCAATTACCCACATAATTAAGAATTATCTCAAATTACATAAAATACTACTCACTTTTAATACACTTTATACACCTTACTATCATGGCCATGTGGTACCTTGTATGGTACTAGTCTGTAAATACCGGGTATTTTAGCTTAGGCCGTATTTTATCCCAAAATGTCAAACTTCGACGAAATTCATTTTCTTCGATTTGCTTACCCTCTCATCTTCATGAATTTACTAATCACTTGTTTGAAATATCATACAGCTTATAATCTCAAAATAATCCCATTCCCGAACTTACAACGATTAACTTACGGTGAAACTTTAACGTACGAAAATGCGGGATATAATATCGCATTTCCGAGCTTTCATCAATTTACTCATGGCATACTTTTACGTACGAAAATATTAAGCGAGACATCACATCATCTCTAACTCTTCTTTACTCTCTTAACTAGACCTCTCAATGCCTAACAATCATCGACTGGAAGATATGTCACTGACGATGCCGCTATCGCTCCTAGATACTGAATCCCCGTGCTTCTAGCCTTCTATCCGTAGTACGGACTATTCACAACCTTTTGCATTTAAGTATCTCGTACGTTGTTCACTTTTACCTTACTTGCCTTAAAATCTCGCATCATATTTTTTATCTCTTTCATGACTCCCTTTCATATAGGTATAATTCATATCCATAACTTGAAGATCTATTATAATACTTGCACCTCTGGTGCATACACAATCTGGTGAGAGCTTCATACTGACTTCTTAACTTACCTCTTGCACTGGCTCCTTATTTATTAATAATATCCCAGGCAGGAACCCTTACTTCCTTTCCTTGACGTCGTGCTTGCATAATGTTCTGGAATTGTAGCATATCTATAGGATTTAAATAAGTTCAATCTCATCCCTTTCGCACTTTTATTGCATTCTTCCTTTACTGTTCCATAGTTACTAGAACCACTTAATTCTGACTTAATTCCACATCACTCCATATTCCCCTCTTTAGGGGAGCACCAAGATTTAGTGCTACGATGATCTACATATAGATGTTTTACCTTCTTATCTTTGGCATCTTTTCACATCATCGATGATCCTTACTCGCCTCGCGGTAATCCTTTTGTACCAAGGATAACAAAATTCCTCACTCACGAGAGTGATACTTAGTGTAACTGGCACATACAGTCCCTTAAGCTTAACTTTACTCATCTTGCTTGCTTTAGGGAAGTGTATTCCCGAATGACCTTTAAAGGATATTCTTCTGTTGTCCATTCTATTATTGTCGGGACGCAATCACTGAAATTCTCATGATGCCGACTATTATTCAGTCCCTAGTTCATGTTTAGTTTATCTTGTTCATCAGTCCATGCTGATTTCTTATTACTCTGGGGTCTATTGTTTCCTTTTCTCTCTACTAGGGACGGGAGTCACACTAAGATAATATTTATCCCTTCCAGGCTTCCAGTTCCTATCTTTGTAGTACTCATATCTAGTTGTACTATTTTAGAGTGCACTATCTTGGCGTCTCACAAGGAGATCTATTAGCACATTTGCAATATCCTTCGGAAATATCACCAAACGCTAACAATCCATCCACCATTTTAGGTTACCCTAACCCCAGCTAGATATCCTGCCTTCTCTTATACTACTTCTGTTAGCCCCCATAGGGCATAAATGAGATGGGTGTGGCCAATTATACATACATTTGTTATTGGTGAAGGTGACTAAAAAGGCTTATATTTCTCTGCCCGAATTGTAAATACTAATAATCTTCATTAACTGGGCGTCTCGTACCCTTCTTCACCTTGCTTCTTTTACTTGTTGAAGCTTGTATCTACCTTTTGAATCTCTCGTTGCTTTTTACCATATGGGTGGATAGATATTCTTGCCTTAAGGCTCCTTATCATGAAGCTTACACGTCTTAGTATACAGAAGTTCTGCTGAAGACCTCATATTTATCCATCACAGGAATGATGCAAACTCGACTTCCTCTAACTCAACTCTTTCACAGCTATATCTCTTACTAACCGTCTTTCTGGATGTAGCCATCATCGTATTATGAATATGATAGAGTTTAGGAAATTGAGTTCTTACAACTGAGCTCTACCACATGATCTAGAGTAAGAAGAAAGAGTGACAGTCCTAGATGCCCTGTAGCCTCCTGCTTATAAGTGTGGTGCACAACATACCCATAAACAAGACTCTACTAGACACGGCTTGTAGACTCCTTAGGACAGAACTGCTCTGATACCACTTTTGTCACGACCCAAACCGATGGGCCGCAACGGGCACTCGATACCTTACTCAACCGAGTACCAATATAATGTATCTTTTTGTATCATACTTTCATAGATAACTGAGCTGGAGAGGCTGTGTGAGACAAGTAAAATACAATATGAAATACCAACTTATAGTTAAGACATACGGGCCAATAAGGCCAAAATGAGCACTCTTACACTAAACATAGGCCGAAAAGGCCATACAATCTTTCATATACATGACATCTATCTACAAGCCTCTAAGAGTACATAAACATTATAAAGTTCGGGACAGAGCCCCGTCATACCAATCAACACATGTTCTAATCATATTGACCAAATAGCAACTCCGAAGCAAATGGAGCGCACCATCACCTTCTGCTGAGCTGATAGCCTACTTGGAGGACTCCCATCCTATCTAACGAGACCTGCGGGCATGAAATGCAGCGTCCCCAGGAAAATGGGATGTCAGTACAAATAATATACTGAGTATGTAAGGAATGGATATCGGTAAATAATAGACATGAGAGAAATATGGAGTAAAAGACCCGACATATAAGTCTGAATAGCTCTGTGAATCATTTAATATTATAATGTCATGTATATGCGCATAAATGTCATACCATGCATAGGTATATGCGTTCATAACATCATCAAGGTTCTGAGGGCATCCTATCATATCATCTCGGTCATTGTGGGCAAATCATCAACGTATACCAGCTGATCAGGTGGTGGTGCGTATATAACGCCATAACTTTTTCCCATATCCCACATACATATAATATACGTGTATATAACACCATCTAGTCATGGGTTAATGTACATGTATAAATGCATAAAATGCATATGAAATACGTTACAAGATTTATCAGAATATCATAAAATCAATATGCCTTTCGGATAAATTTTATCAAAGACGTATTTTTCTGATACCCATCAATAAAAGATAAAATAATAATTCACATGGGGAATCAAGAATATAGACACCCCTAGTATTTCTATGAATAGAGTCATTTATGGAAGTTGTGCATTTGCTCGTTTCGTTTGTGTAGAATAGATCATGCCCAAAAGAAAGAAGGGATAGCCTTAACATACCTGAACCGATTCTCTTGACAATCCCTTTAAGACCATTGATTGCGACAATACGTAACGACAGATCAAAGTAGGAAAATATCCGTATGATATTCTTGAGAAAGACTGCATCGTACTCCCTTATAATTGCCAAATCTCACGTTTTGATATATGACCCTCACGTTCCTAAAACTTCTAGTGGCTTTCCTTTGTTAAATGTTTATGTTATCTCACGTTGTTAATACATAATCTCGCATGAATTTCTGAAGTAACGCACGCTACTATTGTATTATGTGGTCTTGTATGAATCTTGTACGTTGCTATCACATCATATAATTCTTAAGAACTTGCTGAAACTTCTTTCTTAATTGTAGAGATATATGTATCTCTTAAGTGATGTAGAGAGGGCTTTTTAATCTTAGTGGGTGGGCCCCACATATGTGATGACTAAGCCCCAAAACTTCCTTAATGTGACATCTTGCTTCATGAAGTAAGAGTCACTTATTGGCTTTGTTATCCACTTCATGGGCTGCCACGTTGGTGCCCTTAATTATCCAAATGATTCACCCTTTTCTTAATTAATTTATTAATCCTCCACTAATCTAATGATTAACCAATTACCCACATAATTAAGAATTATCTCAAATGACATAAAATACTATTCATTTTTAATACACTTTATACACCTTACTATCATGGCCATATGGTACCTTGTATGGTACTAGTCCATAAATACCGGGTATTTTAGCTCGGGCCGTATTTTATCCCAAAATGTCAAACTTCGACGAAATTCATTTTCTTCGATTTGCTTATCCTCTCATCTTCACGAATTTACTCATCGCTTGTTTGAAATAGCATACTACTTATAATCTCAAAATAATCTCATTCCCAAACTTACAACAATTAACTTACGACGAAATTAACGTACGAAAATATGGGATGTAACATCTCATTTCTGAGCTTTCATCAATTTACTCATGGCTTACTTTTACGTACAAAAACATGGGGTGCAACATTAGAGAAGCCGTAAGCTCTTCTTGTTTTCTTGGGCTTAATCCCGAGGACTTATCCATTTTCGTCACCTTCTCACTCGCCTTTTCTTATCATTACTTCTGTCTTCCTAAAACCTTGTCGCTCTACCATACTTTAGCTTGCAACTTACACATATTCATTTATACTACTCGCAACCCTCCTTCAACTTGCTTGCACCATAGATTTCCTTGTGTCATTCTGGAATATCAAGCGGGACATCACATTATTTGAAACTTTTCTTTATTCTCTTAGCTAGACCTCTCGATACCTAGAAACCATAGGCTTGAAGGTATGCCACTGACGACACTGCTATCATTCTTGGATATTGAATCCCAGCGTTTCTAGCCTTCTATCTGAAGTATGGACTATTATCACATCTTGTATCTCTTTCATAACCTTCCTTCCACATAGGTATAATGCACATCCACAACTTGAAGCTCTATTATAATATTTGCACCTTTGGTGCATACACAATCCGGTGGGAGCTTCATACTGACTTCTTATGAGGTTGGTACTTCTTCTAACTGGCTTTATCGTAAAGCCGTTATAGAATATGGTTATTGTACTATCTCTCTTGTACCTCTGATATTAGAGTAAGTCTGCAATGTTCTTAATCACGATTTCTATAATTTTCTGGGTCTAATAATCAGACTCCTGATTTATTTGGTTGATGTAACTCTTTAGTTTCCTCTTTCTTCATGATCAACCTTCATGTAGGCTTGAGCTATCTTCCGATCTGAGGATCCTGGTATTAATTATTACTTTAGCCTTCCATGGGTGCTATAGAATATCCATGATACAATCTTCTAACAATTCAATCCTTTGTTTATACCCTGGGCTCAATTCTTTCTTTTAATTTATACCGGAGTCTTCTACGGCTATATGAATGTCAGTATATATGCTGCATGGATAATATTCCAAAATCGTAAGTGCGTTCATGACGTAACTAACTCTAGATCACTGATTAAATAATTTCTTTCGTTCCTTTTTCAGCTTTCTTTAAACGTAGGCAATTACTTTTCCTGGTCTTTCTGCCCCCTTGTTGCGTGCATACTTAACTTATCTTAGTGCCCATACATATTGGAATTCCATACCACTCATATGATCTTGAATATCATTTTTGATTTTTTGTACTTCCTGTCCGTTAGCCACAGTAGGTGCCACTTTCTTATGGAGTGCATACAACGTTGTTGTGAGACTGTTGTTATAAGATCACTTCCTCTTTAGGTCACTGAGCTTAGGTCGAAGCCTTCTTCCTTAGTTCCTCAGCTAGTCTTTCATTGTAGTACTTAGGGAGAACCCTCTGATTCTTGCAAGGCTGCGATCTTATTACATCGTTTACCCGGCGGAAATTTTGATGTTCTTTCTTACTTATGATTATCCTTACTTACTTACCTTCATGCCCTTGTGCTCGTAGGGTTGCTTCTGAGCTGATATTTTAATAGTCTTACCAGTGGCACTCTCTTTTTCCTCTGTAACACTCATACGGTACCTTTAACTACCCCAACTCCTATCTTAATATTTCTCAAGGTTACGATGTCATATTTGCGAGACTGAATTCACTATATTGGGTTTTATTATGTTTATCTTGCACGATCTGCTGATTCGTCTGTAACTACCTATCTAGCCATAACTAGGCTCTTCCTGAGTCAACTGCTAATTACTATTTGGCCCATTCTCATATCAATATTCCACGTAATCTTTCTTGGGTTATTCCTTTTATCATTTTTATCGCATTCTTCCTTTAGCATTCCATAGTTACTAGAATCACTTAATTCTGACTTAATGCCACATCACTCCATTTTCCCCCCTTTTGGGGAGTATTATGATTTAGTGCTACGATGATCTACGTATAGATGTTTTACCTCTTCATCTTTGGCATCTTTTCACATCATCGATGACCCTTACTCGCCTCGCGGTAATCCTTCTGTACCAAGGATAATAAATTTCCTTACTCGTAAGAGTGACACTTAGTATAACTGGCACATACAGTCCCTTAAGCTGAACTTTG
>AWOL01S0018739.1:0-10128 GCA_000715115.1 Nicotiana otophora | reverse complement strand
TACAAGATGTATGTAAAACTCTAGACCCCGCAACTCCGAAGGACGCAAAGCTTATCGATCAAGCTGAACTTGGGCAACACCTACTGAGGAGGTCTACTCGTCTGTCTGTCTGAACCTGCACGCATGAAATGCAGCATCCCCGAAAAAAAGGGACGTCAGTACGAAATAATGTACCGAGTATGTAAGGCAACAGAATAACTGAAAGCTGAAACTGAACTGATAATATAATAATTGAAAGTAACTCGGAGTCAAAGATAATCTAAAGATATGCTTACCTGCTGATACTGACTCAACTCTCTCAATATAGTAAGTAAAATAGTTGTTCGGCCTTATAGGGCTCGGTATATATAACTGCTCTGCCATAGTAGGCTCACGCATAGGCGCTCGACCATACTAGGCTCTGTATCTCGGCCATTCTAAGCTCGCTCATAGGCGCTCGGCCACAGTAGGCTCGGTATATAACTTACCATCTGATCAACGGTTGCCCAATAAGGGCCTGCCCACCGATTATATCTCGATGGTGGTGAAACTACTGTAATACTGTATATATATATATATATATATATAGACCTTCTGCTCTCTTGACTGGAAGAAGACAATACTCAATTGAATATAAAGTCCTGATAAGGGAGAATACTGTAACTTATGAGACTATGATAATATAGATAAATTTGGGAGTATGAACTTCTCTTTATGCCTTGTTATCTAACATATGTAGTTACGAAATCATGCAAAAATGAAGGAAGTTCCTAGCCTTAACATACCTGAGACGATTCTCTTGACAATCCTTCCAACACATGTCAATTGCGGCAACATGTAACGGCGGATCGAAGTAGGGGAAAATTCATATGATATTCTTGAGAAAGATTGCACCGTACTCCCTTAAAATCGCAAAATCCCGTTGCTATTACCTTATGAAATCTCATATGAATTTGTTGTAGCTTCATCCATAACTTAGCAAATATAAGCATTCCTCTTTAAAGCTTATGAATAATATTATTAAGTAGTAATGGAATGTTTGCTTACAACAGGTAAGGAAATGATTATGGCCGTAACATTTTTTGCTTTCTTGATAACATTTTTTAACCAAATGAGATAAAGTGCTTATCTCTTTAAAGGTTTCCATCCTGAAAATATATTTAAGAGTCACCTAATGGCTCTTACATGGCTGCCACGTTGGGGGAAATTTCACACTCAACAATTATTCACTTCATTCCTTAATTAATTTGTTAATCCCCCATTAATCACTAATTACCCGATTATCCACATAATTAAGAATTATCTCAAACTACTTAAAATACTACTCATTTTTAATACACCTTATACATCATAATATCATGGTCATGTAGTACCTTGTATGGCACTAATTCATAAATATGGGGTATTGTAACTTGGACCGTATCGTATCTCAAAATGTCAAACTTTGACGAAATTCATTTTCTTCGATTCGCTTACCCTCTCACCTTTACGAATTTACTCATCACATGTTTGAAATAGCATAATACTTATAATCTCCAAATAATCTTCTTCTTGAACTGATGTTAATTATCTTACGACAAATTCAACGTACAATACTATAGGGTAGAACATCGTCGTAATATAATACTACAGTGCGTAACATCGATGTAATACTGCGGGGCATAACAGACTGACACCATCCTCGCGGAGAACTCTGAATATTGCATGTGGAGGTCCACTAATGAAGAAAACGCCAGAGGAGGTTATCTTAATCCTTGATGAATTATCTGAGGATGCTAATTAGTGGCCAACTGAGATTAATAACAGAAGAAATATAGTTGGGGTTCACCAGGTGGACTCTAACGCATCCATGCAAGCCCAGCTAGACACCATGGCCAAGGAGATAAAAAAGCTGACATTGGCCAAGGTATAGAATGAGCTGCAAACAGCATGTGACTTTTGTGGATTGGGACACCATACACATGGGTGTCAAGCATCAGCTGAGGAATTCAACGCAGTGGGAAATTTAATAGAGAAAACTACCAAGGTGGTAACAACTATAATTCTATGGGTCAAAGACATCAAGGTTGTTCATGGAATTCACCTAGTGGGAGCTTGAATTCATGGCAGCAAAATAATCTCTGACCCTAGGGTCAAGGACCACCAGGTTTTCAAAACTAGCAGAGGAAACAATACCAGCCACAATAGTCAAATTAGTCTAGTATGGAAGACCTCATGAAGGCATTCATCAACAAATCAGATGAAAACTTTGAGACTCAGGGCAAAGCCATCAGAGAGCAGGGCACGACCATTCAAAATTTAGAAAGACAATTGGGACAGATTGCAAATTTGTTATCTGAGAGGGCACCTGGGACTTAGCCCTTGAACACTGAAAAGAACCCAAAGGAAACAATCAAAGTTGTATCTTTGAGAAGTGGCAAAACATTGGCTGATCCAGTGGTGAAAGCTAGACCCGAGATGGTGAACAAACAGGTAAAGATACGAGAAAAAATAAAAGGTGAAGAGCAGCAAGGCCATAGTAGTGGAGTACAAAAGGAGATTGAAGAAAGTAGATATATGCGAACTCTACCATTCCCTCAAATGATGAAGCGGGAGAAACTTGACAAATGTTTTGGGCGATTGTTGGATATGCTCAAGCAACTTTATGTGAACATTCCCTTCATAGAGGTACTCACTCAGATGCCGGCCTATGCAAAGTTCTTGAAGGAAATCCTATCTAGCAAGAGAAAATTAGATGAAACAACAATGGTCATGCTAAATTCCCATTGCAGTGCCATATTGCAAAATAAAATTTCCCAAAAGTGTGGGGACCCAGGTAGCTTCATCATACCATGCTCGTTGGGGAGTGAAATATTCGACAAGTCCCTCTGTGATTCTGGTGCATCGATAAATCTAATGCCTCTGTCTATATTCAGGAGACTGGATGGTAAGCTCGGAGTGATCAAATCAATACCAGTGTCCCTACAACTTGTTGACCAAACCACCATTCTACCTAAGGAAATCATTGAGGATATTCTAGTGCGGGTGGATAAGTTTATGTTCCCTATAGACTTTATTGTAGTGGATATGGAGGTGAACAAGGAGGTACCTCTAATTCTAGGGACACCATTCTTATGTACAGGCAGAGTTATCCTTGATATATATGAAGGGAAGCTTATGCTCAGAGTGGGCAACGAAAAAGTGGTGTTTCAGATGAAGAGGATGATGAAATACCCCAGTGATGAGGCATCTGCCTNCACCATTTTGGGTTACTCTAACCCCAGCCGGATCCTAATATCCCGTCCTTTTCTTAAACTACACTTGTTAGCCCCCAATAGGGTATAACTGATATGGGTGTAGCCAATTCTACATACCTCTTTTACTATTGAAGGTAACTCACAATGCTTATATTTTTCTGCCGGAGTTGAAAATACGNACCATTCTTATGTACAGGCAGAGTTATCCTTGATATATATGAAGGGAAGCTTATGCTCAGAGTGGGCAACGAAAAAGTGGTGTTTCAGATGAAGAGGATGATGAAATACCCCAGTGATGAGGCATCTGCCTTCTCGTGTTTCAAGCTGGATGTTGTTGGAGAATTGGCTGAAAAATACAAGTTTGACAAGCTTATGGGGGATACTCTAGAGAGGTGTATTACTCAGTTTAGCATAGTGGAGGATGAAGATCCTGAAGTAAAGAAAGAGGCCGAAGCTCTTGAAACTGAGGATCAACTGGTTGATGAGGAGGAACTAAAAAAGGAGGCTTCTAAGCCTAATGTGGAATTGAAAGTCCACCGCACTCACTTAAAATACGCTTTTCTTGAAACTAACAATTTTTTTATGATTATTTCTGATGACTTGACAAGTACACAAGAGCAAAAGCTGGTGGAGCTGCTGAAAAAACACAAGAAGGCCATTGGCTGGAGTATAGCTGATATTCAAGGAATCAGTCCAGCCATTTGCATGCACAAAATTCTATTGGAAGAAAAGAGCAAGCCAGTGGTACAAACCCAACGCAAGATAATCAAAAATTTGGAGGAGGTAGTGCATAAGGAGATCATCAAATTTCTAGATGCGGGTGTAATTTTTCCCATCTCTGATAGCCAGTGGATTAGTCCAGTACAAGTTATACCTAAGAAGGGGGGCATGACAGTGTAAAAAATGAAGATAATAAATTGATCCCCACAAGAACAGTCACTGGGTGGAGAATGTACATTGATTATAGAAGGCTGAATGATGCAACAAGGAAGGACCACTTCCCACTCCTCTTTATTGATCAAATGCTCAAGAAAGTGGCTGGACATAGATGCTACTGCTTCTTGGATGGGTACTCAGGCTACAATCAAATACCCATTACCAGAAGATGTTGAGAAGACCACATTCACTTACCCGTCAGGTATTTTTGCTTATAGGAGGATGTTGTTTGGGTTGTGTAATGCACCTGCCACTTTTCAGAGGTTCATGATGTCTATATTCTCTAATTTAAATGGGAAGTATCTAGAAGTATTCATAGATGATTTCACCCTTTGGTGATGACTTTGAGGGCTACTTGAAGAATTTGGAGATCGTGCTTGTGGGTTGCGAAGCCACGCACTTGGTTCTTAACTGGGAGAAGTGTCACTTCATGGTTAAAGAGGGAATTGTCTTGGGCCACAAAGTAACTGCACATGGAATTTAAGTTGACAGAGCCAAGTGGATGTAATTGCTAGGCTCTCTCTACCAACGTCGGTGAAGAGCATAAGGAGTTTCTTGGGACATGCTGGGTTCTATAGGAGGTTCATCAAAAACCTTTCCAGCATTACCAAATCGTTGACAATCTATAACTGGCTTTATCGTAAAGCCATTATAGAATATGGTTATTGTACTATCTCTCTTGTACCTCTGATATTAGAGTAAGTCTGCAATGTTCTTAATCACGATTTCAATGTGGAGTGCTTAAGAGCATTCGAATTGATAAAGGAAAAGCTTGTAAGTGCTCCTATTACAGTGACACTTGATTAGAGCCATCCATTTGAGATAATGTATGATGCCGGTGATGTAGCTGTGGGGGCAGTTCTGGGGCAAAGAAAAGAGAAACTGTTTAGGCCCATTTACAATGCCAGTAAGACGTTGAATGATGCTCAAGTAAACTATGCCACTACTGAGAAAGAGTTCTTTGCTTTGAGTTTTTCTTTTGACAAGTTTAGATCATACATGGTGGGAGCAAAGTGATTGTACACACGGATCACTCAGCCTTGAAATATCTGTTCAGTAAGAAAGGGTCCAAGCTGCATCTGATGCGGTGGGTGTTGTTGCTCCAAGAGTTTGATTTAGAGATCAAAGATAGGAAGGGCACAGAAAATCAAATCGTCAATCATCTATCTCGACTTGAGAGACCTCCAGTTGAAACAGTTGACGTAAGAGAAGAGTTCCTTGATGAGCAGATTTTCTCCATTGCTACGGTCTCTGAAAGACCGCCTTGGTATGCTGATGTAGCCAACATTTTAGCTAGTGGATGGTTGCCACGTGACCTCTCTCGTGATGAAATAAGGAATCTTCAAGGTGAGGTAAAAAGTTATTTTTGGAATGAACCTTTCTTGTGTAAAGTGTGTGCAGATGGTGTGATTCGAAGGTGTGTGCCTGAAGGAGAGATGTCAAGCATTCTTTCTCATTGCCTTGATGGAGCAGCTGGAGGACACTATGGTGAAAATTGTACTACAGCAAAGGTAATGAAAGTCGATTTCTATTGGCCTACTTTGTACAAAGACACACGGGCATATGTAGCTACATGTGACAAATTTCAAAGGGAAGGTAACATTAGCAAGAGGGATGAGATGCCACTAAACTCCATTTTAGTATGTGAAATTTTTTATGTTTGGGGCATTCACTTCATGGGTATGTTCCCATCGTCCTATTCATATGAGTATATCCTAGTAGCCATTGACTACGTCTCTAAATGGGTCTAAGTAATCCCTACTAGGACCAATGATGCTCGAGTGGTGTGTGAGTTCCTACGGAAGAACATCTTTACCCGCTTTGGGACACCTCGAGTGATTATCAGTGACAATGGGTCGCACTTTGTGAACAAATAGTTCGTTGCATTGTTATCTAAGTCTGGGGTCACACACAAAACATGAACCACGTACCATGCCCAAACTTGTGGGCAGCTTGTAGTGGCTAACCGTGAACTTAAACGAATTCTTGAAAAGACGGTTAGTGCTTCTCGTAAGGATTGGTCGGCAAAGTTGGATGAAGCTTTATTGGAATATAGAACTGCATTCAAAACAATCATAGGGACATCACCATTTAAATTAGTATATGGAAAATCGTGTCATCTACCTATTGAGATAGAACATAAAGCTTATTGTGCAATTAAGATGCTTAATCTTGATCTTAGTCTTGCAGGTAAACACAGGTTGGCGTAGATGAACGAATTGGAGGAGTTTAGACTGGATGCGTATGAAAATACGTGAATCTTTAAAGAAAAGACAAAGAGGTGGCATGATCGTCTGATTAAGACAAAAGAGTTTCATGAAGAGGACAGAGTCTTACTATACAACAGTAGACTTAGGTTTTTCCCTAAAAAATTCAAATCAAGATGGAAAGGTCTATTTGTGGTGAAATACATCTCACCGTATGGCGCCTTTGAAATACAGGATGAAGAATGGAATGAAACTTTTAAGGTAAATGGGCACAGGTTAAAACAGTACCTTGCTGGAGGATTTGACAAGCAATCCTCCAGCATTGTGTTGGAGAAGGTAGTGCACAAGGAGATCATCAAATTGCTAGATGTGGGAGTGATTTTTCCCATCTCTGATAGCTAATGGATTAGTCCAGTACAAGTTGTACCTAAGAAGGGGGCATGACAGTGGTGAAAAATGAAGATAATGAATTGATCCCCACAAGAACAGTCACTGGGTGGGGAATGTGCATTGATTATAGAAGGCTGAATGATGCAAGATGGAAGGACCACTTCCCACTCCCCTTTATTGATCAAATACTCAAGAAAGTGGCTGGACATGGATGCTACTGCTTCTTGGATGGGTACTCAGGATACAATCAGATATCTATTACCAGAAGATGTTGAGAAGACCACATTCACTTGCCCGTCCGGAAGTTTTGCTTACAGGAGGATGCCGTTTAGGTTGTGTAATGCACCTGCCACTTTTCAGAGGTGCATGATGTCTATATTCTCTGATTTAAATGGGAAGTGTCTAGAAGTATTCATGGATTATTTCACCCTCTTTGGTGATGACTTTGAGGATTTCTTGAAGAATTTGGAGCTTGTGCTTAAGTATTGCGAAGCCACGTACTTGGTTCTTAACTGGGAGATGTGTCACTTCATGGTGAAAGAGGGAATTGTCTTGGGCCACAGAGTAACTGCACATGGAATTGAAGTTGACAAAGCCAAGGTGGATGTAATTGCTAGGCTCCCTCCACCAACGTCGGTGAAGAGCATAAGGAGTTACTCAGGACATGCTAGGTTCTATAGAAGGTTCATCAAAAATTTCTCTAGCATTACCAAACCGTTGACTGCATTGCTAGCGAAATATGTCAAGTTTTTTTCCAACGTGGAGTGCTTAAGAGCATTCGAATTGATAAAGGAAAAGCTTGTAAGTGCTCTTATTATGGTGACACTTGATTGGAGCCAGCCATTTGAGATAATGTGTGATGTCAGTGATGTAACTGTTGGGGCAGTTTTGGGGCAAAGAAAAGAGAAAATGTTTATGCCCATTTACTATGCCAGCAGGACGTTGAATGATACTTAAGTCAACTATGCCACTATTAAGAAAGAGTTCTTTGTTGTGGTTTTTTGTTTTTGACAAGTTTAGATCATACCTGATGGGGAGAAAATTGATTGTACACACGGATCACTCAGCCTTGAAATATATGTTCAGTAAGAAGGAGTCCAAGCCGCATCTGATGCGGTGAGTGTTGTTGCTCCAAGAGTTTGACTTGTAGATCAAAGATAGGAAGGGCACAGAAAATCAAGTCTCCGATCATCTATATCGACTTGAGAGACCTCTGGTTGAAACAGTTGACGTAAGAGAAGAGTTCCCTGATGAGCATATTTTCTCCATTGCTGCGGTCTCCGAAAGCCCGCCTTGGTATGCTGATGTAGCCAACCTTTTGACTAGTGGATGGTTGCCGCGTGACCTCTCTCGTGATCAAAGAAGGAAGCTTCAAGGTGAGGTAAAAAGTTATTTTTGGAATGACCCTTTCTTATTTAAACTGTGTGTAGATGGTGTGATTCGAAGGTGCGTGCCAGAACTAGTGGGCAAGTTGAAGTGGCTAACCGTGAACTTAAACGAATTCTTGAAAAGACGGTTAGTGATTCTTAGAAGGATTGATATGTAAAGTTGGATGAATCTCTATGGGTGTATAGAACTGCGTTCAAAATAACCATAGGGACTTCACCATTCAAATTAGTATATGGAAAATCGTGCCATCTACCTGTTGAGAAGAACATAAAGCTTATTGGGCAATTAAGATGCTTAATCTTGATCTTACTCTTGCAGGTAAACACATGTTGGCGCAGATGAATGAATTGGAGGAGTTTAAACTAGACGCTTATGAAAATGCACGAATCTTTAAGCAAAAGACAAAGAGGTGGAATGATCGTCTGATTAAGCCAAAAGAGTTTCATGAAGGGGATGGAGTCTTACTATACAATAGTAGACTTAGGTTGTTCCCCCGAAAACTCAAATCAAGATGGACAGGTCCGTATGTAGTAAAATACGTCTCACCGTATGGCGCCATTGAAATACAGGATAAAGAACTAAATGAAACTTTTAAGGTGAATGGGCACAGGTTGAAACAGTACCTTGCTTGAGGATTTGACAAGCAATCCTCCAGCGTCGTGATCAAATGAGCCTAATAACGGATTCAAGCTGACGACTATAACTCAGAACTACGTCTAACCCTCTTTATTTCTCTTGTAGACTAGTTAGATGATGGTAGTTTAGGATTATTAGAGTTTAGTAGTTTTGATAATTGTTTGAACAAGTATGAGCATGAATCGAACACATAATAAGTACAAAATAGATTCGGGGTGCGACCCGTGGGCTAAAAAGTGAAAATAAATTAGGACTCTGAGAAAAATGGCCTACAGCACCGCATAGGGCGCCACACCCAGAGACGCTACAGTACAAATTTAAAAAAAATGTAATTAAATTTTTTAACGTGAAACTCTAACACCCCGACCCCCTTTATTATTTTCCCATTCTTTCATTTTACTGTTCCCAACTATTCCCTCTCTCTCACCCTAAATTCCTTTCTTCTTCTTTAATACACATCAACTCCAACTCCCCACCTTTACCACTCCAATTTCAAGGTAAGTTCTCCTTATCTTTTCTTTTAGTATTTAGTTAATTTGAGTTTAAGTTCTCTAACCCTTGGTATTTTATTTTGTGCTAATCTTTTAGCTATTGTTTCTTCTATTTTGGCTGAATTTCTTGCATAAAATTATGGGGTTTTCATTGTTCTTATGATTATGGGTGATTATTGGTTGGTGTGTTTTGATGGGTTGGAATTACTTTGTATTGAAGCTTGGTGGAGGTTCCCAAGTGGCCGAAAATTGGTGAAGTTTTGTGTAAAATGATGCACTTTGTGCTATTGGGAACATGTGGTGATGTTGTGGTTGGGGTGAGTGGTGTTTTTGATGTGATTGTATGATGATTCTAACCCACTTTGAATTGAAATGAGAAAGTGAAAGGTATGCCCACAATTTATTTGTTAAACTGTCTTAGTGACATAAAATTGTGTAGTGTTGTATTGTATCGTAAATTTTGTTAGTAGCGGATTAGACTAACTTCTTATGATTCTTTTCTTAATTACTAGTTTAGCTTCTTAATTTTTTTCTTTTACACTAGTGTAGTCCGTGGTTATGTTGTTGTAAGGCTGTGTTGGTGGTCGGGAGGGTTGTTCATTACTTGTGGTGTGCTTTCAATGGGGTAGTCTGAGTCCCCGATATACCTTGTACTTGTGAACATGCCAATAACATGTGTGGGGTGGTTACCCTTTTGGTCCTGTTTATGTTTTAAGTATTGTGGCTAATGTTGTTCGTCTTGTGCAGGTACAATTTCGCCGTCCTAGCAAACGTTCTAACACAGGTACCTCAGAGGTTGCCTCTAATAGTGTTACAACCCATGTTTTTGTACGTACGAGTCGTCATAAGTCAATTGATGTAAGC
>AWOL01S0018735.1:71299-120854 GCA_000715115.1 Nicotiana otophora | reverse complement strand
TGCGTACCTCGATCTGAAATAATAGACACGGGCACACCGTGAAGGCGGACAATCTCACGAATGTAAATTTCAGCTAACCTTTCTGAAGAATAGGTAACTGCCACTGGAATGAAATGTGCTGACTTGGTCATCCTGTCCACAATGACCCAAACTGCGTCAAATTTTATCTGAGTCCGTGGGAGTCCAACAAAAAAATCTATAGTGACACGCTCCCATTTCCACTTAGGAATTTCTAACTTCTGAAGCAAACCATCAGGTCTCTGATGCTCGTACTTAACTTGCTGACAATTCAGACACTGAGCTACATATGCAACTATATCCTTTTTCATTCTCTTCCACCAGTAATGTTGCCACAAATCTTGATACATTTTGGCGGTACCTGGATGAATAGAATACCTGGAACTGTGTGCCTCTTCAAGGATTAATTCACGAAGCCCGTCAACATTAGGCACACAAATATGACCCTGCATTCGTAGAACTTCATCTTCCCCCACAACAACCTGTTTGGCATCACCGTGTCGCACTGTGTCCTTAAGGACAAGTAAATGAGGATCATCATACTGGCGCTCTCGGATATGCTCATATAAAGAAGACCGAGCGACTGTGTAAGCAAGAACCCGACTGGGTTCTGAAATATCTAACCTCATGAATTGGTTATCCAAAGTTTCAACATCTGCAGCTAACGGTCTCTCACCAACCGAAATATAAGCAAGGCTGCCCATACTCACAGCCTTTCTACTCAAAGCATCGGCCACTGCATTGGCCTTTCCGGGGTGATACAAAATGGTGATATCATAGTCTTTCAACAATTCCAACCATCTTATCTGCCTCAAATTAAGATCTTTTTGTTTGAACAGATACTGAAGGCTACGATAATCAGTAAATACCTCATACGAGACACCGTAGAGATAATGCCTCCAAATCTTCAGCGCATGAGCAGTGACTGCCAATTCTAAGTCATGAACATGATAATTCTTCTCGTGAACTTTCAACTATCGCAACGCATATGCAATCACCCTGCTATCTTGCATTAATATTGCACCAAGCCCAATGTGAGATGTGTCATAATATACCGTATACGATCCTGAACATGTGGGTAATACCAACACAAATGTCGTAGTCAAAGCGGTCTTGAGCTTCCGAAAGCTCAACTCACACTCGTCTGACCATCTGAATGGGACACCTTTCTGGGTCAGTCTGGTCAATGGCCTTGCTATAGATGAAAACCCTTCCACGAATCGACGATAATAACCTGCCAAACCCAGGAAACTCAGGATCTATATAACTGAAGTAGGTCTAGGCCAATTCTGAACAGACTCAATCTTCTTAGGATCCACCTTTATGCCTTCTGCGGATACAACATGCCCCAAAAAGGTAACTGAGTCTAACCAAAACTCACATTTTGAAAATTTGGCATATAAGTAATTATTATTCAAAGTATGAAGCACACTCCGAAGATGTTGCTCATGCTCCTCTCGACTGTTGGAGTAAATCAAGATATCATTAGTGAATACAACCACAAAAGAATCCAAATAGGGCTTGAACACCCGATTCATCAAATCCATAAATGTCGCTGGGGCATTTGTCAACCCAAATGACATCGCTAGGAATTCGTAATGCCCATATCGAGTCTGAAAAGCTGTCTTAGGGATATTAGATGCCCTACCCTTCAACTGATAGTAACCATACCTCAAATAAATCTTCGAAAATACCTTGGCGCCCTGAAGCTGATCAAATAAGTCATCAATTCTTGGCAACAGATATTTGTTTTTGATAGTGGCCTTGTTCAACTATCAATAATCTATACACATCCGCATAGAGACATCTTTCTTTTTTTACAAATAGTACTGATGCACTCCAGGGCGAGACATTGGGTCTAATGAATCCCTGATCAAGCAAGTCTTATAACTACTCATTCAATTCTTTCAACTCCGACGGGGCCATACGGTATGGTGGAATAGAAATGGGCTGAGTACCCGGAGCCAAATCAATACAGAAGTCAATATCTCTGTCGGGTGGTATCCCCGGCAAATTTACAAGAAATACTTCTGGAAATTCACGAACAACTGGTACTGAGTCCATAGAAGGGACATCCGCACTGGAATCGCGAATATAAGCCAAATAGGCTAGACATCCTTTCTCTACCATACGCCGAGCTTTCATATAAGAAATAACCCTGCTTGCAGAATGACCAGGAGTTCCTTTCCACTCTAACCGAGGCAACCCCGGTATGGCTAGGGTCACTGTCTTGGCATAACAATCCAATATAGCATGATACGGTGACAGACAATCCATACCCAAGATGACATCAAAATCTACCATATCAAGAAGTAAATGATCCACACTAGTCTCAAGACTATCAATAGTAACCACNACTGGGATCGCGAATATAAGCCAAATAGGCTAGACATCCTTTCTCTACCATACGCCGAGCTTTCATATAAGAAATAACCCTGCTTGCAGAATGACCAGGAGTTCCTTTCCACTCTAACCGAGGCAACCCCGGTATGGCTAGGGTCACTGTCTTGGCATAACAATCCAATATAGCATGATACGGTGACAGACAATCCATACCCAAGATGACATCAAAATCTACCATATCAAGAAGTAAATGATCCACACTAGTCTCAAGACTATCAATAGTAACCACACACGAACGATAGACATGATCTACTACAACGGAGTGTCCCACCGGTATAGATATACACCCAGAAGCACTTAGAGAATCACAAGGCACAACCAAATATGAAGCCAAGTAGGAGGACATATAGGAATAAGTAGATCCTGGATCAAATATAACTGAAGCATCTCTATGGCAAACTGGAATAATATATGTGATCACAACATCAGATGACTCGGCCTCAGGCCTAGCTGGAAAAGCATAACATCAAGGCTGGGCCCCACCACTCTGAACTGCGTCTCTGGGACGACCTCTAACTGGCTGGACTCCACCTCTAACGGTCTGACCTCCACCTCTAATGGCCTGACCTCCACCTCTAATGGCCTGCACTCCACCTCTAGCTTCCTGATCCCTGCCTCTAGCTGGCTGAGCAGGTGGTGAAGCAACCGGTGCCGGTATGATGGCACGAGAATCCTGCCGAGATATGTTACTCGCCAACCTAGGGCAATACCTCCTGATGTGACCAACGCTCCCACACTCATAACACCCATCCTGACACCGTGGCTGCTGAAGCTGAAGCTGATCCGAATGGGCCAGATAACCATTGTAGTAAATCTGGAGTGGTGGTGCACTGATAGGAGTTGAATATGCACTAAATGTTGGCTGTCCAGAGTAAGGCATAATAGGATAGTGACTCCCTGAAGCACCGGGAGATGCATGAAGTGCTGAATAAAACGGTTAGGGAGGATGACCCCTACAAAAATTACCCCTGCCGTCAGGCGAGGCACCACTAAAACCACCGAACTGACGAGGCCTCTTATCAGACCTCTGCCCTCTCTCATGTGTAAGAACCATCTCGATCCTCCTCGCGACATTAGAAGTTGCCTGAAAAGAAATCTCGCTTTCGGTCTCCTTGGCCATCTGAAGTATGATAGGGCGAGTGAGTCCCTAAATAAACCTCCTCACACTCTCTCTCTCAGTAGGTAGTCAAAGGAGAGCATGACGAGCCAAATCCACAAAACGAGACTCATACTGAGTAACAATCATACTGCCATACTGCAGACACTCAAATTGCTTGCGGTAATCCTCTCTCAGTGTGATAGGAAGGAACTTCTCCAGAAATAGCTGAGAGAACTGTTCCCCGGTAAGTGCAGGCGATCCGACTGGTCTGGTCAATTTATAATCTCTCCACCACCTCTTGGCAGAACCCGTCATCTGAAATACATTAAAATCAACCCAATTGGTCTGAACTATACCCATGTTCCGCAGCACCTCATGGCAACGGTCAAGATAATCTTGTGGGTCCTCATGAGGTGTACCAATGAAGTGAACTGGAAAGAGCTTAGTGAACTTATCCAGTCTCAATAAGGCCTCAAAAGACATGGCAGGCCTATCACCGGTCTGTGCCGCAACAACTAACTGAACTACCCCAACTGGAGGGGCTGCTGGAGCCTGATTTTGGGAGCCATCTGTTCCGGAGTGGGAGTAGTGTGAGTTTGTTCTCCTCCCCCATCCCGTGAGATGGCTAGTGCCACTGGAAATGTACCATTCTGGGCCACGCCCTCCATAAGACTCACCAAATGGACTAGAGCGTCCTGAAGCACTGAGTAGCTATGAATCCTTCCGGGACCTTAACTGGTCCAACTGGTACATTCTGAAATGCAACCTCCTCCTGAAGGTCCACCTGAGGTTCTAAAACAGGAGTTGTTGCTCGAGCTCTAGACTGAGCTCTACCTCTGCCTCGGCCTCTACCACGACCTCGGCCTCGAGCTCTACCCCTGCTCATAGTTGTCACTTGGGGCTCTGGTCCCTGTCCATCGGTAGATGCATTACGTGTTCTCACCATCTGCGAGAGAATAAGAGTATAATGGTTCAATAATCGATGATAGAATAAAATCGCACGACAAAATAAGAAAGAAGTGATATTGTTCCTAAACTTCATAGCCTCTGAGAGATAAGTATAGACATCTCCGTACCGTTCCCTCAGACTCTACTAAGCTTGCTCGTGACTCGTGAGACCTATGTAACCTAGTGCTTTGATACCAACTGTCACGACCCGAAATTCCCACCTTCGGGACCGTGATGGCGCCTAATATTTCACTTGCCAAGCAAGCCAACGTTAGAATAATATTATCCATTTTAAAATCATTTTTAAAATTTTTAATAACAAGGAAACAAATGCGGAAGTAAGGTTTGAAATGTAGTAAATAATCCATAAAAATAATGGTGTCTAAATACCATCTCAGAATTGGTGTCACAAGTGCACGAGCTTCTAGAATAATACAAATAAAGGTCTGAATAAAAAAAGTTGTCTGGAAACAAACACATGGCTAAAGTAAAGTAGACAGGGACTTCAACACTGCGGACGTCGTGCAGCTATATCTCAAGTATCCTCTGGTATCTGAAATCCGAGCAAGTCTATGGTACGTCGCTGGGACCCACTCCGAAATCTGCACAAGAAGTGCAGAGCGTGGTATTAGTACAACCGACCCCATGTACTGGTAAGTGATGAGCCTAACCTCGACGAAGTAGTGACGAGGCTAAGGCAGGTCACTCACATTAACCTGTACGCAATAATAGTAACAACAATAATAATAGAAATAGATCAGGTAACTCATTTTTAATAATTGAAGCTAACTCAGCAGTCATAACCAATTATTCTTTTAACTAATTTTTGCTGCAGCGTGCAACCCGTTCCCGCAATATATATTCATTTTCAATCCTCTAATATATTTATTTTAATCAAGTATATATATAAACTTTTAAATAAGTCTGTTGCGGCGTGCAATCCGATCCTTCAATATGGATTTTTTAATAAGTCTGTTGCGGCGTGCAATCCGATCCTCCAATATAGACTTTTAAATAAGTTTGTTGCGGAATGCAATCTAATCCCCCAATATGGATTTTAATAAATCTGTTACGACGCGTAATCCGATCCCCCAAATAAACCTTTAAATAAGTCTGTTGCGGCGTGCAATCTGATCCCCCCTAATATGGACTTTTTAATAAGTTTCTTGCGGTGTGTAATCCGATCCCCCAATATAAACTTTTATATATGTCTGTTGCGGCGTGCAATCCGATCCCCCAATATTGATTTTTTAAAAAGTTTGTTGCGACGTGCAATACGATCCCCCAATATAGATATATTTATTTTCATTTCCGTTGCGGCGTGCAACCCGTTCCCCCAATATATTTCAACAACTCATAAATGTAATAAAAATTACTCCAATAAATACCACGTCCAATGAGAAACTATTAAGCATCAAGACACATAATAATTATAATTTATTTATGAACAAACTATGGCAATTAATAATTAATTGTGAAAATCGTGGAGAAAATAGGCAGTTTAATATTTAATATGCTAAATGTCAAGTAACAATTAAGACACATAAATCAAATAGCATGTAACAATTATTGCAGAAATTCAAAAATTAATATTTGACAAAGAATAGGAGAGAAATAATTATCATAACAATTAATTCGTATATTAAAACAAATTTAGGATTTTCAAATAATTATGCAAACAATTAATTTGACGACATATAGACTCTCGTCACCTTGCCTATACGTCGTTCATATGTATTTCACATAACAAATAATTTAAGGGTTCTATTTTCTCAAGTCAAGGTTAACCACGACACTTACCTCGCTTTGCAATTTCAATCAATTACTCGACCACAACTTTTTCATTTAAATTTGTCTCCAAAAACTTCAAATCTATTCCCAAATAATTCGATATACTCAATACGAATCATAAAAATTAATTCCATATCAATTACTAATTTTCCGGATAAAATCCGAAATGCACTTTAAAAAATTAACAGTGGGACCTACGTCTCAAATCCAGAAAAAACCCCCAAAATCCGAACACCCGTTCCGATATGAGTTTAACTGTGATGACCCAAAATATCATCTTGAAATTTAATAATTAATTATGTGTTCTAAGACCTTGAAAAGCACTATTCATCATCTGATTAGTACTTCGAGATTTGAACACCGATGTTGGATTTGAGTGAAATTAGTATGGTTGAACTCGTAATTGAATGGGTTGTCAGATTTTATAACTTTTGTGGGGTTCCGAGACGTGGGTCCCACATGCCATTTTTGAGTTAATTTCGGATTTTATTGAAAAATATAGTATTTTCTTATGAAATTGATTCCTATAATTTTTGTTGACTATATAGAATTAATTATGACTAGATTCGAGTCGATCGGAGTTGGAAAATCGAGGGAAAAATATACTACTTGGTTAAATTGGAGCAAGTCGAGGTAAGTGACTTGTCTAACCTTGTGTGGGAAAAATTTTCTCTAGAATTGGTATTAATTGTAATGTGATGAATGTCGTGTACACGAGGTGACGAGTGTGTACACAGACTAAATGTGAAAGATTATGTTTTTAAATTGTGTAGATCATTGTTTCATGTTAATTAAATTATTAAATCTTGTTATATACTCCATCATTGTTTTGATTCATATACTTTAAATTTGCTTGACCTTTTCCTGCTAATTGTTTTACATGTTTAGTTGAAAGTTGGTTTCTTTTATTCTGTGCATTATTTACAGGTTGATTTACTTTAAATTAAATATTATTAATATGAAGTATTGGACATTTTTTAAATTTGGTATTGAAGCAACGTATTAAAGATTTAAAATATTATTTTGTTGAATTATTTATTTATGAATATTTTTGTAAGATTTTCGTACTCATTGTGATGGAGCCATGAGATCTTTATTGTGGAAAAATATTGTTATTGAATTATTTTGGAAAGTTAAATTATTTGAGCACTTGAGGTGCAAATTGTGATATATTGTGATGTTGATACGCATGCGGTTGTATAAGATCTGGGTATTGAAACGCATGCGGTTGTATAAGTTCTGGGTATTGAAATACATGCAGTGAGATAAGTGTGGCTTGATAGACGTGGCTTGTAGGGAAAACTACTAGAAGTCATGCGGTGTGATGAGGATGGTTAAAACGCGAGATATTATTTCGAAAAAAAAATAATTTCTTTAAAATGAATTGTAAAGGCTCCCGCTGTGAGATAAGAAAAATGAGATATTGTGAATTCATTTATGTTTTGGGACTACGAGGCGGTACCTCAGGAGTGCCCGTGTTGATATTGATTTATGACCGCAGTTGCCTTTGATTATTTGTTGTGATTTTCTTAAAGTTGAAAGGAAATTCTATTTTGATTCCACGAGATATTATTGCCATTATTTTGTATAATTAAATGGTGACATGGTACTTAATTTATTTTCATTGTCATTTTATTTTATTATATTTTTAAATATTTTACCATGAAATTATTATTTTCCAGTAGGGCCTGATCTGACCTCGTCACTACTCTACCGAGGTTAGGCTTGACACTTACTGGGTACTGCTGTGGTGTACTCATACTACGCATCTGCACATCTTTTTGTGCCGATCCAGGTACAACTTATCACACCAGGCATCAGTAAACTAGTTGTACGAGGAGACTTCGAGGTATATCTGTCAGCGTTCGCAGACTCCGGAGTCCCCTTCTATCTTACTATGTTGTCTTCCTTATTTGCTTTAGACTCTGATGTATAGAGACATAGAGAATAAATTCTTAGAAGCTTGTGACTTATTTCTACCAGGTTTTGGGAGTTGAAATTGTTTGAATTGGAGTTTATTTATTTTAGATTTTAATTTTTATTCCGTATTGATAGACTTACCTAGTCTTAGAGAGTAGAGACTAGGTGCCATCACGATATCCTACAGAGAAAATTTGGGGTCGTGACATCAACCATACAAAAATTATCCAATTCTGATGTCAGATGGACCTTCAAATCTTAAATTTTTGTTTTTGGAAGATTTTATAAAAATCTGATTTTTCTCCCAAAATTTCACGGATTCATGATATAATTGAGTATGGAATCATGAAATATAATCAATATAGGATAAGGAACACTTACCCCAATATTTTCCCGTAAAAATCACCAAAACATCGCCTTACCCGAGCTCAAAAATGGAAAATGGTTAGAAATGGGACGAATCCCATTTTCTAGAACTTAAGTTCTGTTTCTAGGATTTTTACTCATCGCGATCGCGGAAATTCGTTCGCGATCGCGTAGAACACTTTTGCCCAGGTTCATTTTACTCTTCGCGATCGCGAAGCACAATTTGCACAGGCTGCCAATTTGCTCTACGCGAATGTGACATCTCATACGCGAACACGAAGCATAACCCCGTAGACCTATGCGATCGCGGACCGTTTCATGCGAACGCCAAGAATAAATTTGAGTACCCCAGCTTCTGCCTCATTTCCTCTTCACGAACGCGAAGCTTTGCACTTCGACCCTTCGCGAACGCGTGCCCTAGGTCGCGAACGCGAAGCACAATTGTGTCAGTCCAACTTTCCTCTTCGCGATCGCAGGAATGGCTTCGCGATCGCGAAGCACAAAACACTAGATGATAGCAGAAGCTAAAAAACCAGAATTTTCTCGAAGTTCAAATGGTATGTAAGTTATACGAAACTTACCCGAGCCCTCGGGGCTCCAAACCAAACATGAACACAAATCCAAAACCTCATACGAACTCACTCGCGCGATCAAAACACCAATTTAATACCTAGAACTATGAATCGGGCATCAAATCAAAGGAAAATTTTAAGAAAACTTTAAAACTTATATTTTTACAACCGAATATCCGAATCACGTCAAATCAACTCCGTTTCTCGCCAATTTCGGCAGACAGGTCATAAATATTATAGTGGACCTATACCGGGCTCCAGAACCAAAATACGGACCCGGAATTCGATTTCAGACATACGCCCAAGTCCCAAGTCACGATACGGACCTACTGAAATTGTCAAAATACTGATCCAAGTTCGTTTGATCAAAATGTTGACCGAAATCAACTCAGTTGAGTTTTAAAGCTCCATTTCACATTTTAATCTATTTTTCACACAAAAAACTTTTTGAAAAATTATATGGGATGTGCACACAATTCGAGAAATGATAAATAGTGATTTTTGAGGTCTTTGAATGCAAAATTACTTATTAAATTTAAATATGACATTTTGGTTCATCACAAATTGTTATCGTTACGAGTAAGCCAAATGTTCCACAAGGTAAAGGGGATGAAAGTTTGATGGTTAATTTTATAAGGCATGAGATTCCTCTTAGCCTGCAATAGAGTTATTAACCATGTGACGGTTGGGAAATCCTATTGCTGATATGGTTAATAACATGATTTAAGCCGAAGTGGGTCCACAAGGATTGTGCGTTTGGACAATATAGGAATATATGATTAATTGATTCGGTGGCGTGTTTACAAATTTGGCAAAGATCATCTGAAAGTATACCAATATGATGCAAGTATTGTCGTGTAGGGAGACGATTGTGCATTAGTAGCCACAAGAGAGATTTAATTTTTAGGGTTACTGGAATTCTCCAAATCCATGCATATGGAGGTGTGTGCGTTGTGCTGGGTAGGCACTGGTGTAATAGGGTATTGTATATGGATTGCACTGTAAATTGCCCATGATGAGTTAATTCCTAGTAGATATTATCAAAATTGTTGGTGTAGGCACGCACATGTAATCTTTTAATTAAGCTCTTTATATTGTCTGTAAAAGTAAAGAAACTTTTTTCCCAATCCCAATCAGTGTTTGTCCTGTAGGTAGATATATGCGTAGCATATTTGGCCAAGCTTCTAAAATCTTCTTATTTTGAGAAGTGCTTTTTTCAAAAGTGCTTTTCAAAAAACTACTTTTGGTGAGAATTAGTTTATATTTGGCTAATTAATTTTAAAAGTACTTTTGAGCAGTAATTAGTGTTTGGCCAAACTTTTAAAAACTGCTTCTATGTGTATTTTTTTCAAAAGTGCTTCTCAGAAAAGTACTTTTGGAGAGAAACTACATTTTTCTGCTTCTCAAAAACTGCTTCTGCTTCTCAAAAGAACTTCTTTTTCCTTCTAAAAGCTTGGCCAAACACCTCAATTTTTGGCCAAAAGCACTTTTGGCCAAACCGGCTAATAATATTGCTTAGGTGGTTGGAAGGCAAAGGTCCCGAGATTAGTAATCTCATCATAGTGGCAGGAGCAAGCCAGGCATCCGTCCAATAGTTAATATTAGAAGGGGATTTTTTCATTCATATACACTATTTGAAACCTTATTGCGATAAATGTCTATGTTTTGTCATTTACCAGACCTACACAAGTTTTGTTGACAAAATATATATATTCCACCTTAAAAAGATCTCAAATCCATTATTAGTGTCTCCAATCAAGGGATATAGTTATACCTTTTTCTTTTTTTTTCTCCTCTTCTATTTTCTTATTTTTCTACAATCATCGGCAGTCTCTTCTCTACAATTTTTACCTTCTCCGAGCATAAGAATCGTCTCTTGTCGAACTTATTTTCACTTATTCGAGCATATGAAATGGGAAAATTATAGTATAAGAATAAAAAACAGAGTTGACAAGGTGTGAACACGGACGCTGCCTATATTCCTTCCTTCCTTCCTTCTTTTTTTTTAAAAAAAAAAACTTAGGCAAAATTTATGTTATAACGTCAACGAATACCTTGGTAGAGTACCCCAACACTCATATATCACTCTTTCTGTAATGGTATAACAGAGAAGGATTAGAAGTCAAAGCAAGAATAATAAGTAAAACCTACCACATATACTAAAGATACAGTGGTTTTTTGAAACAAGTAAAGCTTTGAAAAATGCAAGAGAAGGAAAAAAGAAGAGTATAACGGAACTTTAACTTACTGTCTGTGGGATGAGCCTTGGACAAAAGCAAGAAGAGAAGCAAATATAATCCAAGGGTTTAGATTTGGTTTTCAGGACATAGTATTAAACCACTTTTTGGAGCATAAGAGTCTTCTCTGCAATCTTCACATTCTTCGAGAAAATTTAAGTTTTATTGTAACCTTACTAAGAGAGCATTCCCCATTAAGAAAAGTGAAAAGAAAATGAAAAACAGATTAAAACTCGGACAGTTTGAGCAAACATATGCCTACAATATTTTGTATCTAATTTATAAAACTTATCTACAACTTTCATACATTATTTCTACACAGTTAAATACAACTACAATATCATACAACTTAAATACAAATTTTATGCAATATGTCTTTTGTATATTTTGTATCTGATTTATACATAGTAAAAATAAATTTCATACAACTAATTATATATTATACAACTTATCTATAATTTTCATACATTATTTCTACTCAGTTATATACAACTACAATATCATACAACTTAAATATAATTTTTATACAATATTGTTCAACTTTATACAATAGTTAAATAAAAATATATATGTAAACAACAGAATACAATTTTTCTATAATTTTACTACAATTTCGTAAGTGTAATGTATATCATGTCTTCTTCTTCTTCTTCGAGTTTCAATCTGAAATTCAGCCAAAATCAAGTCTAATCTTCACCAAAACACCCTCAAAATTGAGATATAAACTTCAAACCATATTCTCAATTGTTTGCAACAACACCCAATCCAAACAAATAATGGTTTCTGAAAACCCAAATTCGAATTCAAAGCTTCAAAGCTTTTAAATGGTTGTCAATGGTGGAATTGTTGCTCTCTTTTGCTTTGCTTTACATTACTGGAATTAGGGATTGAGAGATAGAGAGATACATAGAGAGAATTTTCAATTTTTTTGCAACAACACCCAATTCAAACAAATAATATTTTTGAAAACCCAAATTCGAATTCAAAGCTTCAAAGCTTTTTAATGGCTGTCAATGGTGGAATTGATGCTCTCTTTTCCTTTGCTCTACATTACTGGAATTAGGTATTGAGAGATATAGAGAGAGAGAGAGCGTAGGAAAGAGAGCGCAGGAAAGAGAGAGAGAGAGAGAGAGAGAGAGAGAGAGAGAGAGAGAGAGAGAGAGCAGGAGGGAGAGAGAATAAGGATGAGAAATAATTGATTCCTAATATAAAGGGATACTTAATTAATTCCTAAAGTGTATATAATTGGTAAATTTGTATATAGTATGTAATTAAATTGAAACTTAAGTAGGGAGGGTAATAAAATTTTCAATAGTGTATAGGTATGTAAAAATTCCTATTAGAAGTGCTACCGATTTGCCATTGTATACCTAGTTGTCAATGTGTCCAACCCAAAAGGATATTTTTCCATGTACTAGAATGACCCCATTTTTAGGAGGATTCTTAGTATACTTATGTAAGAGGGTTACTGCCAGGGGCGGCTCAATAATATATGTGGTCCAAAGCCAAACTTCAATGAGGGGACCTACGCTTCTTTTTTCTTCTTTTTTTTTTAAGTTTATTTTTCTACCTTTTAGAGATATAAAATTATGAATAATTTAGTTATAAAATATTTCAAATGCACATAATAAAAATATAGTATAATCAAACATGATTCAATAAATAGATATAACTACATATATTTTTGGTGCTTCAATATTCTTGATGCAATGCAAATTAATTCAGAACAAACAAATGTGATGACCCAAAAGGTCATCTTATGTTTAGAACTCGAATCGGCGCTCTTAAGCCTTAAAAATCTCATTTTTACCCTCCTCGATTTGTGTGCGTTGTCCGGACAGATTTTCGGAAAGCTTTTATGTTGAAAACTAATGAAAATAAGAATTTTTGTCTTAAAGGTTGATTTTAGTTGACTCCGGTCAATATTTTTAATAAACGGATCTGGATCCATATTTTGACGGCCCCTGTAGGTCCGTATCGAATTATGGGACCTGGGCGTATGCCCGAAATTGAATCTGAAGGTCCCTAGCTTGAGTTATGATTTTTTTATGAAAATTAAAAGTCTGAAAATTATTTGTTTTTAAGAATTGATTGATATTTGGCATTATTAGTATCGGGTCCGAATTTTGGTTTCATAGCTCGGTACAGGTTCATTATGATATTTAAGACTTGTATGTAAAATTTGGTGAGAAACGGAATTGATTTGACGTGATTCGGACGTCCAGTTCAGAAAATAGAAATTTTAAAGTGTTCTTGAGAATTTTATTTGATTTGGTACTAAATTCGTAGTTCTAGGTGTTATTTTGGTGATTTGATCGCGCAAGCAAGTTCGTATGATATTATTAGACTTGCGTGCATGTTTGGTTAGGAGCCACGAGGGCTAGGGTGAGTTTCGGATAGGCCACAGGATGTTTTGAACTTAGAAAATTTTGCTGGTATAACTGAACCTGTTGCAAGCCTCTGATCTCGCAATTTCGATATCAGGCATCGCACATGCGAACCAAGCAAGTATGGCAATTGCGAGGTTTTTATCGCAATTGCGAAGAAAGCCTAAGCCAGCAGTTCTCGCAATTGCGAGTTTTCTTTCGCATTTGTGAAGGGAGTTGGGGAAGGGCAGTGATCGCAAATGCGATCATTTAGTCGCATTTGTGAAGATTCAGTGGTCGAAAATGCGACACTTTCCTCGCATTTTCGAAGGCAGCGGGACTGTGAAGGAAATTGCAATTGCGAGTGTTCCTTCGCATTTGCGAAGCTCAGATCGCAATTGTGACACCTGCAGCTGAGTAAAAGGGAGTTAGATGGGATTTTTCATATTTTCCAAAGACCAAATCTTCCCCAAATCATAGGTAAGTGATTCCTAACTCTTTTCTTTCAATCTTTTACATCTTATAACAAGATTTCAACCTAAAATCTAGAATTTTTATGGTGAAATTAGGATTTTTGGGTAGAACTTAGGAATTTCGAAATTTGAGGATTTAGACCTCAATTTGAGGCCGGATTCCAAAACTAATTACATATTCGGGTTCGGGGGTGAATGGGTAAAAGAATTTGGTCAGAACCTCGGGTTTTGACCAAGCGGGCCCGAGGTTAATTTTTCGACTTCTTGAAAAAAAAATTGGAAAAATTTAATTTATGAAATATAATTGATTCCTTTAGCAATGTTTGATATTATTGAGTCATTTTTTAATAGATACGGGTGGTTTGGAGGTAAATTCCAAAAGGAAAGTTGTGATTGAGAATTAAGTGGCCTTCAGAGCAAGGTAAGTGTTGTGTTTAATTTTGGCTTGAGGGAATAGGTATTTTGTGAGTATTTGCTACGTGTTTTGTTGTTGAATACGATGTATAGTTGAGGTGACGAGCATCTATACGTTGTGGTCGAGTCATAGCATGCGAGTGAAATTCCATTCTTGCAAATTTGTAGTCTTAAATCTTGTTATCCATGCATATTTTTATTGTTGAAATGTTGGGAGACTCGTATCCGGTTCCACCAAGGTCGATAAAATTGTGAATATTAATTCGAGGTTGAGATGTTAAATTGTGAAAGTAATCATTGATGAAATATTGATATTTTTGTGAAACTTCTCTCTATCCGTTGTTATTGATTCTGTGAATTGTGAGGAAGAGTGTAAAGCACGAAGGGTGATTCCGTGCATGACTTATTTATATTCTGAGGAAGAGTGTAAAGCACGAAGGGTGATGCCTTACATGATTTATTTATATGGTGAGGAAGAGTGTAAAGCACGAAGGGTGATGCAGTGCAGATTTCCTTGCTGTCTTACTTGCTCAATTCGTTTAAAGATTTCCGGTTTAATTCTATCTTTTCATTATTCTCACTCTTTATGTTGTATTCCCCCACAGTATGTTCCCCTCCCATTATTTTTGCGTTATTTACTTATTTACTGTTGTTGCCACTAGCATGATTATACTGTTCAGATTATATGTGGGTATCTTGTCTTAGCCTCGTCACTACTTTACCGAGGTTAGGCTCGACACTTACCAGTGCATGGGGTCGGTTGTACTGATGCTGCACTATGCACTTTCTGTGCAGACTTTGATACCGGCTCAGGTTGATCGAGTATTGGTCCGCTGTCCGGAGATTCAAGGTAGATCTATCGACGTTCACAAACCTTGAAGTCCCTGTCTACCTTTTATGTCATTGTTGTTTTCTTTCATTCAGACAGTTGTATTTCTTTCAAACTATTACTTGTAGTAAATTCTAGAATGCTCGTGAATCGTGACTCCAGATCCGGGTGGTAGTAATTAATACAGTTTTATAATATTCCATACTTATTATATTTCATCTTAGTTAATTATTGTTATTTACTGAATAGAAATAAGGAATTGGTTTAACGATTTTCTAACGTTGGCTTGTCTAGCAAGTGAAATGTTAGGCGCCATCACGATCCCGTCGGTAAAAAATTTCGGATCGTGACAACAAAAGAGGTCACAATTGTATTTCTGCTCTTTCATGTTATGAATAGTTTATAAAATAGTTAGCCATACATTAACACTTGAATTCTAGAGAAGGCCAAACGAGTGTAGAATAATAAAAGTGAAAGCACTTTTGCATAAAAATGTTATTATCTATACTATATTAAAAGCACGAAGACACTATTGAAACGTCGTTCGCCTTTTTTTACCCTTTAAAATAAAATTTACACTCTAATAAGTAATATTTCTTCTTTTGTTTTGGAAAAAACAAAAAACTAACGTATATTACTATTTTCTTTGTTTATGATTCTTTACATGTTTAGGATTTCTCCCCAAGAATTGTGGTGCATTACCTTTTCTTTTTTTTAGGATTCTAGATTTAGAATTTTTTTATACCAATGTAACTTATAGTGTGTCGTGTCTTTGTTTAAGTTTAGGATTCAATTTAGGTTTACGTTATCAAAGGTGCCGCAGGTTTATGATTCTTTTATTATTGATCTTAATTGATCTATAAAAGGAGTCTAATCAGGCCATTACCAGGGGTGGATTCAGTTCAATAGTTACGGGTTCCCGTGAACCCAGTAGCTTTTGTCTAGAACCTATTTTGTTTTGAAAAATTTATTAAATGTATAAGAATATTTAGCTTGGAACCCAATCCGTTCATCCAGTTAGTATTGTATATTAACTCGAAATTTTTATAGAAACCATAAACCTAAAATCCTGAATCCGCCTCTGCCCATTACTACAAAGTTTCAAAAGCTTGAGTTTTACCGCAAGATAAATTTAATAATATTTTCAACTTCTTTAGAGTGTATTCAATGAAAACTATCTTTTGAATCTATTGCACTATTTAAATATATTTTCACTAATTATGAGTGTGTTGCAAGAAAAGATTAACAATTGCCGATTCTTCAAGTTGATTCCTCGAGCAGATTTGAGCATAGGAAATCATACTTTCCCGCTTTGGCTATTGTTAAGAGAGAGGAATGATTATGACTTGAAGGACAAGGATCTTTCATCTTTAGATACTGAGAATGCAAATATGGTTATCCTATTGAAGGACTAGATTATGACTACAGTTATGACATTTAATTCGGTAAGTATTTTTTAAGAAGCTTGATTGATATTTTTTTAGATATTCTTGAAATTTGGTTAATTAGGTAATTGTTTTTGAAGTTTTTTTTTTGACAAATAGTATCTATTATAGGTTACAAATAGTAGTTATTTGAAGTCCTTATTTGTCGAGATTCGTTATTGTCAACAAAACTTATATAGCGTTCTGCTTTTGTATTCCTACAATTTTACGTCAAGATTATATTTCTATGTGTGTGTTCTTTTTTTTCCTTTTATCTTTCAATTTAATTAATATTCATTGACAATGTAAAGAATTTTGATACATATTTACTCGAGGAACATGTGCTTGTTCATGTTCTTGATTGTTAGAATTTCTAACAAGTGTGAACATAGGTTCATTTTATTAATGTACATTTATTTTGTAATTTTGAAAAAGGGTTATTTTTGTGGTTTAAATTTATAACCTTCTCGATAGCCACACAACAACAATTGTTATTGTTACGGTAATTCTTACCATGATATAAACATGTTTTTCCAAAGTATTGGGGTTTGAAATTGCAGTAAACATAACTGATGAGTGGGTTGCTCTAGTGGTAAGCACCCTCAACTTCCAACCAATAGGTTGTGAGTTCATTGTTGCTAATGTACCAGTGTATGGTACGAACATATTATTAATTTATCTACTATATCTTTATCTATATCTTCTACTATATTAAAAACACAAAAACCTATTGAAATGCCGTTTAACTTTTTTACCCTTTAAAAATCGAGTTGGACAGAATTATAATTTAATTGTTTTTTAATATTTAGAACTTCTAAATCCACTGAAAATTTTGCTTATTAATTTTTTCCTTATTTGAATTAGAATTATTTGTCTTAGTTATACTTGAACTGCTTTCCTTTGGGTATAAACTATGTACAACAACAATTTAAGATATGCTTGTAGAAACTATTAGAAGAATCCAAAATTAAACGAGTCACGGCTTTTGTTAAAAGTAAGAATGTCTTTAACGAAATGTCATTTGTCTTTTTTATTTTTTGAAAATAGGTTACACATTAGAAAAAATAGTCATTTATTTTAATTTTCTAATATCTAGGAATGGTCATTAAATAAAAATTTTAATATTTAAAAATAGTCATCTAATTATTTTTCTAATATTTAGGGTTTTGATTTTAACTAAATTCTTTCCCTTGTTTGATCTAGATAAGGAGTTCTAATATTTAGAAATTCAATATCATATATTTTCACTTATAAATATGATATTATATATTTTGCATCCAATATTCATAGTACATAATTGGATGAAGAATCTATACGTGCACTTTTACGTATATATTTTGATAGTCAAAGTTTGTTATTAAACTAAGAAAAAATAAGTAATTACTTATCACTTTTCAATTCAAACTAGGATATGATAGTTAACAAAATTATCAACTTGTTTTATATTGAACATTTTTTATCAGTAAATTTTTATTTAAAAGATTCAAAGTGAAACATCAAATCAAGTTTTTTATCATTTCAAAATAAATTCTTAATGAGTAAATAATATTTAATATTCTATGAGTTACATTTATGTCAATTTTAAAAATTTAGTTCCCACGGATGAGGTACACGCGTACCTTAAGACTAGTAGATAAAAAGAATGTGGGCTCATTAATAGTGATGTTTATATATAAAAAAAAATAAGGCAAGAAGGTATATGTTCACACTGTTAAATAGGGAGTGAATCCCAAAATACTACTCTCCTCTCCAAGTTCTCATCTTTCCTTGAAATTGTTTACTTTATTTTAAAATACCTAATATTCTTAAAGAAAAATTGACACATGTAACTATAATTGTTGGGAAGTTTTGGGGGCTTCCAAAGTAGGAGGCGCAAAGTAGCCGCTTCATCTGCTTTACTGTTGGGCCGCCTCTGGTTGCTGCCCAAAGTTGAGTGGGCGAGTGAAAACGTCTCCATGAGAGGCTAGCTAATAGAGCATTATTTTTTAGTTCCAGATGTTGGATTCCTAGTCCTCCGAAGACCTTTGGGGTGGTGATTTTTTTCCAGTTGAGTAAGTGAAGTTTCCTTTTTAGATGAGTAGTACCCCATAGGAAGTTGCGCATGTACTGTTCCATCTTATGAATTATAGATTGAGAAATTACAATATATTGCATTATATGATTGGGTAGGCCAGTAAGTATGGATTTAATAAGGGTTGTTCTCCCCGCTAGGAATAGGAAATTAGTTTTTCAGCCAGCAAGTCTCGCTCTAAAGTTGTCTAGAAGGAATTGAAAATTGGAATTATTAGGTCGTATATGAAACATTGGGAAACCCAAATATTTTCCAAAGGTATTTCCTTCATTCATGCTAAAGCAAGAGAGAATGTAGTTTTTATCAGTAGTATTACAATTTCCGGAGAAGAAAATTTTGGATTTTTGGAAGTTTATAGTTTGACCTGATAGAGTACTAAAGCCATTAAGAGTGTCAATGACAGTGTGACAACATGTTTTAGTCACGTTAGAAAGGAGAATAATATCGTCCGCAAAAAACAAGTGCGATAATTGGGGGCCATTGTTGTAAGGGTTTCCATAGGAGGCAATCAACTGACTAAAAGATTGTGAGGGAAAGGCGTTCCATACACATAATAAAGATATATGGGGATAGTGGGTCCCCTTGTCATATACCTCTTGATGTTTGGAAGTAGTTTGTCTGCATGTCGTTGATCAAGATAGATATGGAGGACGTTGTAATACAAGACATTATCAAGGAGATGAGTGTGGTTGGTAAATTAAAATAGTGAAGAGTATTCTTGATAAAAGACCATTCTAATTTATCGAAAGCTTTTTTCAGGACTAGTTTGAGAAATATGTGACTTGTGTTGCCTTTTTTCTTTTTTTTGGAAATGGCTAAGAATTTACTGGACAAGGATTGCATTATCGGAAGCTCGCTTCCCTTGTTGGAAACTAGATTGTGTAGGGCCTATAATTTTATGTAGAAAAGGTTTAAGACGGATCACAATTATTTTTGTGATCAATTTATAAATGGTGTTGCATAGGCTAATGGGGCGAAACTGGGTAATAGAGGCCGTATTTTTGAGTTTTGGGATTAGACACAAGTAGGTTTTGTTGATATCCAATGGAATTTGATTTTCTTTGAAAGCTTTTTGACATAGAAGAACAACGTGCTGGCCTACTTCTTTCCAATATTTTTGAAAGAAATATGGGTGTAAGCCATCTGCGCCAGATGTCTTTAATGGTTTAAAAGAATGAAGGGCTTGAATTATTTCTGAAAGGGTTAAGAGTGCTAATAATTTCTTTTGATATGTGTTGCATAATCACGAAGTTGTATGAGTAGCAGTATATTAGTTGATACTGCATGATTAGGTAGTGGCAAATAGTTGATTATAATAGGTGAAAATTTGTTGTTGAATTTGTATAGGATCAAACGTCCAATTTCCTACACTGTCCTTGAGTGCGTTGATGCGATTACGTATACGCCATTGTAAAGTAGTCATATGGAAGAATTTGGTGTTGGCATCGCCTTCATTTAACCAATTGATACAGGATTTTAACTTCCAAAAGTCTTCCTCTAGTTTTAGTACCCCACTAAATTCATGAGAGAGCTGAACCTCTAAGTTTTGTAGAAACCTACTAGTTGGGTAGTGAATCGAAGACTGAATCCCATTGATTCTTGCAAGTAATTTACGTTTTTTGGTAAAAATATCACCAAAAGTATGCTTATTCCACTATGTAATAATATTTTGGAAGGTATTAGTAGCTTCTATTAATGTGGAAGTATTTTGCCAGGAGTATTGTACTAAATTTTGGAAGGTAGGATGTGTTGTCCAAATTATTTTAAATCGGAAGATGTGTTGCTTATGGACTTTATTGGGTTGAAGTGTTACAAGTAATGGACAATGGTCTGAATGGGTACGAGGGAGATGTTGTACCATTGCCTCAGGAAAGAGGTTTAGCCAATCATAATTGGCTAGAAGTCGATCTAGTCTTTCTAGAATCGTGTAACCATGATGACGTTTGTTAGTCCATGTATAATGACTACCCTTAAAGCCTAAATCTAATAACTTATAATAATTAATACACTGTGCGAAAGTATCTTCCCTTTTATTGCAAATAGGTTTCCACCAAATTTTTCATTGGCTCTAAGTACTTCATTAACCCCCCCCCCCTCCCGACTAACCAAGGACCTCTATAGGAATCCTGTATACATTTTAAATTTTTCCAAAGTATATTACGTGAATTAGAAGATTTATTAGCATATATTGTTGAAAATAACCACTTAGAAGGATTAGGCTATACTTGGACCATGCAGCGTATCTCCTGTGTGGTCATGCTGATATCATCAACAATGCCACATGATACCTATACCACCTGAAAGACCTTGTGCAGAGACTTGGGACATGTTGGAGAAATTGAAATAATTCTTAAGAATAGTGTGATCATGTATATTAGTTTTCAAGAGGACAACTAGAACTGGCTTATGGTGATCTAGGAGTGAGCGAAATTGTCTTTGAAACTCCGTATTCTGTGAGCCTCTACAATTCTATACTATGAGATTCATTATGGATTGTGTGTGAGTGGTGCTATCAGGGAAGTCAGTCCTCTCTCCCAAAGGGTGAGGATATGTCGTGTGAACTTGAGAGTCCATTGAGTTGGGGCAAAGTGTTGGTATTATGACCATGGCATATTTCCCCGCTTCTTGATTTGTAGTTGCCCTGAAGTTGAAACTGCAAGATGCTAGTTCTGGGGGGCATTTGAGAATGAACTTTTTTGCGTACTGCTCTTTAAGGCTGTAGAGATAAATTCCATTTAGCCACATAAATTATGTCCTTGTTTCCCTTATCTCCTCAATTATTTGTGCTAGTTCTAATCGAGTCTTGTCGCTTAGTGCGTTGGGTGATGGAAGGGGAGTGTTGGGTGGACTGTGCATGGGAGAAATGGGATCATGTATGTTGGTTGGGGACATGGAATGTTGTGGTGGTGTGAAGGAACTCATGTGTTGGAACCACGGGGCATAGATCATCCATGTGTGATAGGGTGGGTAGAATGAGAGTAACCATCGTTTGGTTGAGAGTGTGGATTGGGGGAGTTGATGGGTGTGCCCATAGTGTTAGTGTTAAGGAAGAGGGCATGTGTTGGTCGAGTAGGAGTATTGTTTAGGTTGAGTACCACTAGCTCTGGGCATACGCCTCCATCCCCAAGCGCATACCCTCTGTTACTATCTCCGCTAAGTGGATTGGGTTCTGAACAAGTAGTATTACTTCCTGGTTGTTGAGTTCCATCGTGAATTTCAGGGCATAACTCTGTAGGCCCATCTCGAGCCATGACTGGAGTGGGTAATCTAGTGGAGGAGTTTGGGAGGTGTATATGAGAGGTGTGGTCAGATTTGGATAGGGTGGTGCATTCATTGTTAGTCGTGGGAAGTGAAAATATGTATTGTTTGTCTGAATTCTCTCTCTGAGTGATGCGTTCCAGGGTCTTTGCATTGTTGCTGGACTGGTAATATATTGATATAGGAGCTTCGGAGTAGACGTAGTTGGTAGGTAGTGACTATTTGACGTCTTTTGTAGAAGAAAGTGTGTTTGTGGGTGTAGTGGTTGGCGTAGGATTGCAGGATGATAATGGGGTTCACATGAAGTGGAATCATGATGTTCCATTTGAGTAAGAGAGTTTTTGCGTGTGATATGTGTAGAGTCGTTGGTCATTGTAGGAGAAGGGGTGGCATACAAAGAGACAGCGGAGAAAATAGAAGAGATTGTGTATGTGGATAGGGTGTCAAAGTTGGTTGCTGGGTTGTCATTTAAAGAGCAGGTTGATTTGCCATTTAGGCCAGCTGTATGGGCTATGGAATGGCGTGGTGATGGAGGTGAAGTATTGATGTCGCCCAAACTCACACCACTGATTGGGATTGTGAGGCGGTCGATGCAATTATAAATACCTAACGCGAGCCGATTCCACAGAGAGCTTTATGTTGGGTTAGGTATATACCTAGTCTAAGTATATGACGTGCCCAAGATTGCACTTCCACATATTAAGTTGTTTCTTTTCTACTTCTAATTTTTTATGCTAATGCTTGTAATTGTAAAGCTAAGGGATAATATTTTTGGTATTGTTGTTTTTCAGGTTATAAAAGATCTAGGGTTGTAACTTCCGCCTAGTTGGTTACCGACCGGATTGAGAGCTTTAGGGCATGTTTGGTTGGTCGGGATACAATATAGCAATCACACGCGATTACTCACTCTATACCTCTCGGTAGTTTGAGTAATTTTTTCCCAATTTGGCTTTCTCAAGTCCAAATCGGTATCTCATAAAACAAGTGATAGATGCTCAAGTCGGGTCTTGCTATCTCTAGATTCGACCCTTTAATTGGGGCTATCAATTTCTCGATTTCACCCTAATTTCTTATTAGCCAAGTTTTCCTAGACTTAATCTCTCTTTCTCAAGTGGACACTTAGTCAATTAGGCATGGATCAATATTTGCAACTATCAATTCTTAAATTCAAGCAAGAACTAGACTAAATATCATATACCCAATCATAAATAAGCCCTAAATCAATCACCCAATAGATACTCGTACTAGGGTTGGGTCACAACCCTAGCTAAGGGTTTAGCTACCCATAGAAAATGAAGAAATTAAAGAAGAAATTAAGATAAAACTCATAATATATGAGAAAGGGAAGAAAATTTAATGTTAAAATAATAAACTATTACAAAGCTACCCAAAACAGTAGATAAAAACGGCTATCTATTCTCAGGAGTGTTCAAACTTAACCTAAAAATGACAAAAATATCTATTTATACCTAGCTAACATTATCGGACAAAATTACCCCTGCGGAGGTTGTGCGGCCGCACAATTCTGTGTGCAGTCCGCACTTTGATGCTGACTTGATAGGGTGGTCTTCTGCGGCCGCATAAATCTGGGGTGAGGCCGAACTTCCTCTGATGGTGCGGACCGCACATTTTTTAGTACGGCCGCACTCTTGATCTTGGGTTGGACTTGGGAAATTTCTGCGGACCACACATTTATGAGTGCGACCACACTTTTGCATTCTGCGGCCGCACAATAATAGTGTGGTCCGCACATCTTCAGGTCCCCAAAATACATCTCTCTGAACCTTGTCTTCTACGGCCGCACAATAATTGTGCGGTCCGCACTTTGTGAAGGAATTCTGACAGTGGCTCTTCAGAGTCTGCGGCCGCACACAGTATTGTGCGGTCCACACTTTGGTCCATTTTACCTTGTTTTGGTTCTTGTCCAATTTTTACTCTTTCTTAGTTGATTTACATTTCTTTGGCTCGTTTCCCAATATTTCTGCAAGAAAGCACATTTCATTAGTTCTCGGAAATACCTTTAAGCATTTTTTAGCTAAAACATAAGTAAAAGAGAGCAAATAAGCAGTCAAAATCCCTACTTATCAACTCCCCCAAACTTAAGCTTTTGCTTGTCCTCAAGCAATTAAGGCAATTCCCACCTCTACTAGAAAAGGCTATTTCAGCTGGCCTAAGTTGAATCAAACACACATCAATTGGGACCAATAATTACCCACACACTCATGAATCATTAACAAGCCTATGATTTGAATGTTTAAGCACAAATAGCTCTAATGTGACGCTTGAGCATTAAGAGTTGACTTAATTATCAAAGAAGTTTGCACTTTCATATATGTCGCTGTGGATCCCAAACTCCTCCTCCTACACTCTCTGGAAGCTCATCTCACTTAAGAATATAGCACTCAATGCAATGAATCGAGAAAGGTTCACTCATCACTCTCAAAAGAATGTCACAAGCCCGACTCTAAGTACCATATGCTTGCCCCTCATGTAGATCACCACTAATATAAGTTTACCCGGCTTGAAATTACGTAGGGCTTTTTCGGCATGTAATGAAGGCTTTTGGACTAAGGAGGAAATATTGGAATGGAATTGGTTCATCTTTCCTTTAGCACTCTATTTTCTCTTTGTGGCTCATATTTTGCCGACTCTTTGAGTCATTTTCTTTTTCCTTATGGGAACTAGAGAGTCTTGATATCACTCTTTCTTGGTTATGCTATTCATCTTCTCCTTCTTTGTTTTCTCCATGCTTTGTACTTTTACTTTCTTTTGAATCTTTTCAACCCTTTCACTTTCTTTTTGTGTTTTTCTTTTGTTCTTCCTTTCTTTTTCTTTGCCTTTCCTCTTCTTCATTTCTTTTCTCTTTTTTTGCTTTGATACCATCTTTAAACTCCTCGTCTCTCCCTCCAAACTTATGTTTTCGTCATTTGTTTCTCATGAGTGCTAAAGAAAGCTTCGGTGCCAAGAGAGGGTCACTATAAAATGGGTAAAGGCTTGTAACGTGATTATCGAATAAAAGAGGCTTTACGCTCAAAAGGGTTGACTAAGGATGATATCATTGGTGGGTCATGGAAGGTTTCCAAATAGGTCAAGGATAGCCTACAATCACTTCTCAAGCCAAGCTAACTTAGAATTTCTCCTAGAAACATATTTGGGGCAAGTTCTAGACCATCCGTACGGGTACTTGAACTTGTAACAAAATACCTCACTTCTCACACCACCGGATTGTTAAAGAGAATAGAGTCGAGGTGCCACAAAAACTGCATTCAAGATTGAAAATCGTTAATGGTTCAACTAAACCACCTGATGGTTGCATAAGTCAACACAAGAATCACAAGATCACTAACTAGAGCCATTTCTTTCCAAAAACTTATTTCTAACCATAAGTGTGTAGTTAAGTGTGTTAGTATAAGTGAAGCATGCTCGACCCTTATTTGTTCATTTATACTATTGTTTCTACCTAATCATCAAGAACGGACTCGATCTCTTAAGAAGGTTGTCACGGCATCCATCGTTAGGAAGAGCCGCTCGGTTCGCACAAAACCCATATTTGGAAAGAACCGTGGCATAAAGAAAACCAAAGGCTTATTGTTCACTTAAACGTAAAAAGAAGCTAACAAAACAAAAGGAAGCTATTAAATTAACTAAGAAGTTATATTATTAAGAAAACAAAATGAAGAAGTTATGAAATAAACTACTGAAAGTAAGGCAAAGGAATATACAGACCAAGAGAAATAGAATATATACAAGAGGGATGAATATATACATAATGAGGGAGAAAATAAAGATAAAAGAAAAATAGTATTAAAGTTATTACATGCCAAGGTCATCAAATGTCATCAAATCAAACCAAAATAGACCACCCCCTAAATAAGAACAAGCATTGTCCTCAATGCTTAGAAAAATCAAAATAAGGGAGGGTAGAGAGTAGAGAAAACTCCCTATGTGCTATTAGGGTGACTGTCAGCATCACCACCCTCGGGCTCCTCCAACTGTATCTCATCATCATCTGGCTGGGGAACAACAGGGTTGGTGAGCATCTGAAGCATCTCCTCAACAGTGTGGGCAGCAAGATCTGGCTCATCAGACTGGCTAGTTGGTGCCTCTGCTGATGGTGCTGCCGGGTCTGCTGGTACTGATGGATCTGTCTCCATCACTAGGTCAAATGGAAAATCACCCACGGCTGTGATCTTCGTCACCTCCTTCCTCAATCTCTCCACTGATTTCTTTGAAGCATGGGATTTCCTTATCTTCTTTGCCTGCTTGCCCAACTCCTCAATAGCTCCCCCATGAGCCACCAATGTATACATAATGGTCTTCTGGTTCTCCAGAATCTTCTTCAATGTTTTCTCCACTGACGGAGGGACCTGTGGTGCTGCTGGGGTAGAAGATTGTGCTGCAAAAATTCTAGATATGTCAGACAGCTTAGAAGTGGTTGTCTGCATCCAATTGTTGAGACTCGCCATAATGGTCTTCTGGTTCTCCAGAATCTTCTTCAATGTTTTCTCTACTGACGGAGGGACCTGTGGTGCTGCTGGGGTAGAATATTGTGCTGCACAAATGCTAGATATGTCAGACAGCTTAGAAATGGTTGTCTGCATCCAATTGTTGAGACTCGCCAATGTCTGGGAGACACGCAGTGTAGTAACTGGATAAATGGATGAAGTTGGGATTGGTACTAAGGCTGATGGTCTAGAAGATGAAGGTTGTGGCATGTCAGCTGTCCTGGTGGAAGGCCCGACTGCTGTAGAAGGTATGAGAGTTGTAAATGACTCAGCAGCAGACTCTGTACCCACCACTGATGGCTCATCAGACTGACCAATGGTAGTAGTGGCCTTACCCTTAAACTTTAGGTTGTCCGCTCCCTACAGGTGGTATCATGAGAAGGGCTTCTTGGCCCTCACTTTAGTATCAAATGTCCTTGGCTCCACCTTTACATCGTTGAAATATTCTATAAGGGTGTTGGGATATGGGTAGGAGCTTTCACTTTTTTGGACAGCTATTGTCATGTTGGCCGACATGATGGCACCCACATTGATTGGGTACTCGTCCATAATCAAAGCCACCAAAATTGCTCGAGGAAGAGGAAGATTGTTCTCATTTCTGCTCAGGTCGATACAGCTGCACACAAAGGTCTGCCACCCTTTTGCTTCAAAATTTAGGGTGGCCCGGAGGATAGGAACCCCTACTGTGATCCACGATGATAATAGTCCTCGAGCAGCCAAAATCTCAGCTAGCCAAGGGAGAGCTGTGTCACCCACAACAAGCTTCTCTAGGTACTTGACTGCCTCTACCTCCTCAAAGCTCAGGTAATGTTCAAAGTGCTGGGGTCGAATTTGTCTTTCAAATTTCTCACCTTTGTTATCTTGGTACCCTTCTTTATGTGAGCCACATTGGCATAGAACTCCGGAACCAAGTGCTCATTTGCATTGATGACACTTTGGGTGAACCTCATCCACCATTTTTGCTCCCGGAACTGTCGAAGGACATTTGGATTGTATTTATCAAAATCTTTCATTAAGAATAGTCGCTCAAGTATGAGCGATCTCTGGGGCCACCAGTCTCTGAACCTTGTGAAGGTTGTCAAACTCACAAACCTATCCTCCCATGCTTCCTTCTTCTTCGACCTCTCTAGGCCGCCCACTCGAGTGTCACCTCCTCTACCATCATCATCATCATCATCTATTGCCACTGGTGCCGGAGGAGTAGGTGTATAGTAGGGCTCTGAACACTGGCTACCGACATCGGAACCTTCAGAAGAACTTGCTGTAGTGGAGGAATTTTTGTGCAATTGATATCTCCCAGTGGGTTGTGGTGGTTGGGACTGGGCCTCCGGCTGTACCTCCATTGACTGACCCTCGAAGAATTCCCTAGACGGGGCATAGGAACTAGATTCAGAGGGCTCTATGGCCCTACCTCTCCCAATGGTCAGCTTTTTGGCGATTACTTTAGATTTCACTCCCAGTGGGTTATTGCCCTTTCCTCTGCCTCGGGAGGGCTCACCTCTCCCTTTGGATGTATCGCCTCTACCTCGTGAACGAACCATTGTCTGAAATACAAGGCACATAAGTCAGTTGGAGTTCAAAATAGGTTAAACATTTGCAGTACAGTTGCAGGACAACAGTTTACAGAAGAGACAGTGCGGACCATACAATTTTGAGTGCGGCCGCAGACTGTCATGTGCGGATCGCACAATTTTGAGTGCAGCCTCACAATTTTGAGTGCATCCTCACATCTGAAGTTCCAATGTGCGGTCACACACGTTTTACTGTGGCCGCACAATTTTTTCTGCAGACTGTACAATTTTGAGTGTGGTCCGCACTTTTCAAGCACATGTTTTTCCTAATCGACAGATCTGCGAACTTCACAATTTTGTATGCGGACTCACAATTTGAAAACATACGGTAATTACTTTAGGTTTCTTGTAATGTTTTCACAAATTAGACATGGTATTTGCAAATAAACATGATCAATGGTCTACCCAGTCCCCAATGAATATGCATGAAATTACCCACATGGTTTTAAGCAAATATGAAAAACATTTGACATTTTTAGGCCTAAAAATAACTAAACTAATCAAGAACAAAAATTAAGAAAAAATGGAAAAAGTCTAACATGGATTGAACATACCAGTGATGAAGGAATGCAAGTGAGAATCTAGACTTGATGAATTGATTATGAAGTGTGAACTCTTGCTTAGGGCTCAAGAGTTCAAAAGCCCTATTTATAGTTTGACCAAGTCGGTCACAAAGTGAGCTGAGTGCGGTTGTACAATTTTGAGTGCGGTCTGCACTCTTTACCTGTACTTGAGCTGAGATTCTGTGGTCTGCACAAAAGTGAGTGCGACTACAGAAATTTGTGCGGTCTGCACATTTTTCTGTGCGGCCGCAGACTCGCCTATTTTCTACAACTCAAAAGTTCAGAGAGTTCACATTTTTGGGTCTCCCGTTGTGCGGTTGCAATCATAATTGTGCGGTCCTCACAATAAATGTGTGGTCCGCACTTTTTCAACACTTGGCCAATTTTTCAATCACAGTACCCGCAATGCACACTCATTTCTGCAAATCACTTCAAAACTAGTTAGCTCAATATAAAACCTATCTAAAAAGGAAGAAAATGAAAAATGAAAAGAAACATGGGTTGCCTCCCAAGAAGCGCCTGGTTTAATGTCGCGGCACGACGCAGGTTACCATTAATCACTTGAAATGGATTCACGCCACAACGTGGCCATCATCAACTTTGCCAAGATAATGTTTCCCCCGGTGACCATTGACTCTAAACACTTCATCATTCTTGTTCTTCAAGTCTAGTGAACCAAAGGGTGTTACATACACAACCTCAAATGGACCACTCCACTTGGACTTCAACTTTCCCGGAAACATCCGCAACCGAAAATTGAACAATAGCACAAGATCACCTTCTTTGAACTCTTTGTTCCGGAGGTACTTGTCATGGAGGTACTTCATCTTGTCCTTGTATAAGGGCGTACTTGAATATGCATGGTACCGAAATTCATCAAGCTCATTCAATTGTGCCATACTTAAGTTGGCGGCGACATCCCATTCAAGATTAAGCTTTTTCAATGCCCATATAGCCTTGTTCTCAAGTTCCACCGGTAGGTGACAAGCTTTCCCGAACACTAATCGATACAGAGACATACCAATCGGTGTTTTGTAATCCGTCCTATAAGCCCAAAGAGCATCATCAAGTTTCTTCGACCAATTCGTCCGATTGGCATTCACAGTCTTTGACAAAATACTCTTGATCTCCCGGTTGGAGACTTCGACTTGCCCACTTGCTTGAGGATGATACGGAGTTGACACTTTGTGAGTGACACCATACTTTGCGAGTAAGGTATCAAAAGCTTTGTTATAAAAGTGTGATCCCCCAGCACTAAAAATGGCCCTTGGAGTACCAAATCTCGTGAAGATGTTCTTTTTCAAAAATGCCACCACACTTCGAGCTTCATGGTTGGGTAAAGCCACGACTTCAACCCACTTTGACACATAATCCACAACTACCAATATGTAAGTGTTCCCACAAGATCTCACGAACGGACCCATGAAATCAATGCCCCACAAATCAAAAATATCAATCTCCAAGATGGTGGTGAGCGGCATCTCAGTTTTCTTAGAAATCCCACCGGACCTTTGACATTCATCACAACGCTTGACGAGATCACTAGCGTCCTTGTAAAGAGTAGGCCAATAGAATCCACAACTCAACACTTTTGTTGTCGTTCTAGCTCCACCATGGTGACCACCATATGGTGAAGAGTACCAAGCCTCAATTTCCATTTGTTCCTCCTCCGGCACACATCGTCGAATCACACCATCTGTACAAATCCGGAAGAGATACGACTCATCCCAATAATAGTCAAAGCAATCCCGTTTGAGCTTCTTCCTTTGGTTTGAAGAGAACTCATTCGGTACAATACCACTCACAAGATAATTGGCTAAATCAGCGAACCATTGCATCCCGGTCATTGAAATGGCAACAAGCTGCTCGTCGGGGAAGGAATCATTTATCTCAAGGCTGTCCTGTAGCCTCCTCTCCTCCTCCAAATGAGACAAATGGCCAGTCACTTGGTTTTCACTACCCTTGCGGTCTTGAATCTCTAGATCAAACCCTTGCAATAGAAGCACCCACCGCATTAACCTTGCCTTTGAATCCTTTTTGTTCATTAAGTACCGAAGCGCCGCATGATCGGTGTGGACAACTTTTGTACCCATCAAGTACCGGCGAAACTTCTCCATAGCAAAGACAATAGCAAGGAGCTCTTTTTCGATCATTGTGTAATTGACTTGGACATCATTCATGGTCTTACTAGCATAGTAGACCGGATGGATGATTTTGTTGATACGTTGCCCCAAAACTGCTCTGACCGCCACATCACTTGCATCACACATGAGCGCGAAAGGCAAGCTCTAATTCGGTACAGTCATAATAGAAGTATTAGTCAACTTGAACTTGAGCAATCCGAATGCCTTCATACAATCCTCGTTGAAATGGAACTTGGCATCCTTCTCCAAAAGTTTACACAAGGGGTTTACCACCTTAGAAAAGTCCTTGATAAATCAGCGATAGAAGCCCGCATGACCTAAGAAGCTCCTCACTCCCTTCACGGATGTAAGGGGAGAGAGTTTGGAAATCACTTCAATTTTGGCCTTGTCGACCTCAATACCATGCTTTGAAATTTTGTGGCCGAGGACTATGCCTTCATCGACCATGAAGTGACATTTCTCCCAATTCAAAACCAAGTTTGTTTCCTCACATCTTGCCAAAAACTTGTCCAAGTTGTCCAAGCACTCATCAAAAGAATTCCCCACCTCGGAAAAGTCATCCATAAAGACCTCAAGAAAATCCTCCACTATGTCGGTTAAGATGGCCATCATACACCGTTGAAAAGTCGTTGGTGCATTGCATAACCCAAATGGCATCCGCGAGAATGCGAAAGTACCATAGGGACAAGTGAAAGTAGTCTTCTCTTGGTCCTCAGGAGCAATAAGAATTTGATTGCAGCCGGAATATCCATCAAGGAAACAATAAAAAACTCGTCTGGCCAACCTATCAAGCATTTGATCAAGAAATGGAAACGGAAAATGATCTTTCCGAGTGACTTTGTTGAGCTTCCTATAGTCCATGCAAACTCTTAACCCGGTGACCGTTCTTGTGGGTATCAACTCGTTCTTTTCATTTGTTACCACAATCATGCCCCTTTCTTTGGGACGCATTGCACCAGAGAGGTCCACGACCTATCGAAAATGGGGTAAACAACCCTGGCATCCAATCATTTTATGATCTCCTTCTTCACCACTTCTTGCATTGCTTTATTTATCTTATTTGATGTTCAATTGAGGGTTTGGCATCCTCCTCCAAAATAATCTTGTGCATGCAAAAAGCGGGGCTTATACCCTGAATATCCACCAGAGTCCATCATATAGCTTTCTTCCTCTTTTGAAGCATTGCCAAAGTAGAATCTATCTGCACTTTAGTCAAGTAAGAGGAAAGAATAACATGTAAAGTAGAACATGGGCCAAGAAATGCATACCTAAGATGTGAAGGCAATGGCTTTAAATCTAAAGTGGGAGGCTTCTCTATTGAGGGATTTGTTGGAGAAGTCTTCCGGTTCTCAAGATCTAAGGACAATTTTCGGGGTTCATAAATATACGACCCCGTTCCTTGTAATGCATTTACACATTCCACAAAGCCTTCCTTCTCACAATCATCATCATTAAGCAATACAGCCTCCCAAGTATCATCAACATTCATCATGGCACTAGCATCATCAACAATCACCTCGGTCACTAAGTCCACAAACGAACAAACTTCATTGCTATTTGATTGCCTCATATATTTTCATACATGGAAAACCACCTTTTCATCGTCCACCCAGAAGGTGAGATCGCCGGCTTCCACAACAACAAGAGTCTTCCCCGTAGCAAGGAAAAGTATACCCAAGATAATAGGAACATCATAGTCCACTTTGAAATCAAGAATCACAAAGTCCGCCGGGAGGATGAACTTATCAACACGAACCAACACATCATAAATAATACCCAATGATCTCTTCATAGCATGATCCGCCATTTGTAACCTCATAGATATGGGTCGTGGTTGCCCAATTCCCAAAGTTTTGAACACCGAGTAGGACATCAAGTTGATACTCGCCCCTAGATCACATAGAGCTTTAGCAAAGTCGGTGCTTCCAATAGTGCAAGGGATTATGAAAGCGCCGGGATCTTCCAATTTTGGAGCCATTGAGTGCACACAATAGCACTCACTTGAAGTGTCATCTTGATAGTCTCACAGTTCATTGATCTTTTCTTTGTCACCAAATCCTTCATGAACTTTGCATAGCCAAGCATTTATTCCAATGCCTCAACCAATGGCACATTAATGGATAAGCTCTTCATTATGTCAATAAACTTCTTGAATTGGTTCTCGTTATTTTTCTTGGTGAGCCTTTGAGGGTATGGAGGAGGAGGATGCCTTGGCATTGGTGCCTTGTCCTTTGGCACTACCAGTTCTTGTATGTCAATCACGTGTTCCCTAGATGGGTTCACTTCTTCTTGAGTCTCCTCCACATTTTCATCAATATCAATTCTCACTTCTTCATTAGCTTGAACCACATTGCTTGGAATTTCATCTTCTTGAATCAGTACATCATCAACCATAATTCTTCTTTGGTTTGATATTGTTGCCTCCCCACCTTTTCCACTCCTTGTGGTTATGGCCATGACATGTCTCGTGTTGTTCCCACCCTTCGGGCTCACCACTGTGTCACTAGGTAGTGCCCACTTAGGACGAGTGTTTAAAGCTTGCAAGATTTGCCCTAATTGAACCTCCAAATTGCGGATTGAAGTGTTGTAAGAGGCTAGTTGAGTATCGGAGTCGGCATTTTTCTTCATCATTTGTTTGAACATATTTATAATCCGTCCCTTCTCATTATTGGAAGAGATAGAACCATGAGACGGATAAGGAGGTGGGTTGTTTGGTTGTTGATACATCGGGAGCCTTTGAAAGCCCGGCCCCTGATTCCCTTGGTTATTGTTCCAACCTCCTTGGTTGCTGCCTCCCCAATTGCCTTGGTTGCCTTGATTGTTCCAATTTCCTTGATTATTGTTATTGTTACAATTACCTTGATTGTTGGTACCACCACTCCAGTTGCCTTGATTTCCTTGAGATCGCCATTGTTGTGGATTCGGGTCTTGAGAGTTGTTTCTTTGCCCTTGGTAGTTATTCACATATTGCACTTTTTCCTCTTGTTCATTGTATGATTCGTCTTGGTCAAACCCAGTATCATCTTGCACAAATTGTTCCATACGGTTTTGCACTTGTTAACCCTTTTGCCTTCGCTTGTTCACTATCATATTGACACATTCCATTGCATTTACTTGCTTAGGACCTTGAACCTGTTGAAGCTGAGCTTTAGCCAATTGATTCATTATAGTGGTCAACTCGGCAATTACTTGCCCATGATCATGCAATTCTTTGTGTAGGTGAATCACATTTGGATTACCTAGAGGAATATTTGCTCTACTTTGCCATGCTAATGAAGTATCTGCTGTTTCATCTAAGATTTCACAAGCTTCGGCATATGGTGTTGTCATGAAATTTCCACCGGCAAGTTGGTTGATCACACATTGATTGGTAGTATTAATCCCCCTGTAGAAGGTTTGTTGAATCATAGCCTCAGTCATGTCATTATTCAGGCACTCTTTCACCATAGTGTGGTACCTCTCCCATATCTTGTGCAAAGGCTCATTGGATTCTTGTTTGAATGCTAGAATCTCGTATCTAAGAGTAGCCATATATCCGAGAGAAAAGAACTTGGCAATGAATTTTTCCGCCAATTCGTCCCATGTATGGATAGAATGGTTTGGCAATCTTTCTAACAAGTCTAAGGCTTTCCCCCATAGAGAGAAGGGAAATAGCCTCAACCTTAGAGCATCCTCGGAAACGTTGGTCTATTTACTCCCCCAGCAAGTGTTCACAAATCCTTTCAAGTGTTTGTATGCATTTTGATTCGGAGCTCCGGTGAAGAATCCACGTTGCTCAAGCAATGTGAGCATAACATTTGTGATTTGAAAGTTGACCGCCCTAATGCGGGACGGGACTATGGTACTTGCATACCCTTCATTCGGCAACACCCGGTGTGAAGCCGCTCTTGGTGGATTTGGGGGTGGAACGGGAATGTTATCTTGAGGGGGCCGACCTCATCTATTTGCTTGAGGCTCAAGAGGAACCCCCTCAACTGGGTCATCTTCCACGTCCACATCCCCCAAAGGCATGTTTCCGAGAGGATCATTGTTGAGAGCCATTTTTGTACCTACAATCGATTCAAAAAAATTTAGTAACCCGGAAGGAAAAGAAGAAATCACGCACAAAACCAAATATAGCTCCCCGGCAACGGCGCCAAAAATTGATGTCTCCCAAACTCACACCACTGATTGGGATTGTGAGGCGGTCGATACAATTATAAATACCCAACGCGAGCCGATTCCACAGAGAGCTTTATGTTGGGTTAGGTATATACCTAGTCTAAGTATACGACGTGCCCAATATTGCACTTTCACATATTCGGTTGTTTCTTTTCTACTTCTAATTTTTTATGCTAATGCTTGTAATTGTAAATCTAAGGGACAATGTTTTTGGTATTGTTGTTTTTCAGGTTATAAAAGATCTAGGGTTGTAACTTCCGCCTAGTTGGTTACCTATCGGATTGAGAGCTTTAGGGCATGTTTGGTTGGTCGGGATACAATATAGCAATCACACGCGATTACTCACTCTATACCTCTCGGTAGTTTGAGTGATTTTTGTCCAATTTGGCTTTCTCAAGTCCAAATGGGTATCTCACGAAACAAGTGATAGATGCTCAAGTCGAGTCTTACTATCTCTAGATTCGACCATTTAATTGGGGCTATCAATTTTTCGAGTTCACCCCAATTTCTTGTTAGCCAAGTTTTCCTAGACTTAGTCTCTCTTTCTCAAGTAGAGACTTAGTCAATTATGCATGAATCAATGTTTGAAACCATCAATTCTTAAATTCAAGCAAGAACTAGGCTAAATATCATATACCGAATCATAAATATGCCCTGAATCAATCACCAATTAGATACCCATACTAGGGTTGGGTCACAACCCTAAGCTAAGGGTTTAGCTACTCATATGAAATGAAGAAATTAAAGAAGAAACTAAGATAAAACTCATAATAGATGATTAAGGAAAGAAAATCTAATGTTAAAATGATAAACTATTACAAAGCCACCCAAAATAGTAAAGAAAAACGGCTATCTATTCTTATGTGTTCAAACTTAACCTAAAAATGATAAAAAGATCTATTTATACCAAGCTAAAATTATCGGACAAAATTACCCTTGCGAAGGTTGTGCGACCGGACAATTCTGTGTGCTGTCCGCACTTTGAAGATGACTTGACAGGGTGGTATTCTGCGGCCGCAAAAATCTGGGGTGTGGCCGCACTTCCTCTGATTGTGCGGACAACACATTTCTGAGTGCGGCCGCACTCTTGATCTTGGGTTGGACATGGGAAATTTCTGCGGACCGCACATTTATGAGTGCGGCCGCACTTTTGCATTCTGCGGCCGCACAATAATAGTGCGGTCCGCACATCTTCAGTTCCCCAAAATACATCTCTCTGAACCTTGTCTTCTGAGGCCGCATAATAATTGTGCGGGCCGTACTTTGTGAAGGAATTCTGACTGTGGCTCTTCAGAGTCTGCGTCTGTACACAGTATTGTGCGGTTCGCACTTTGGTCCATTTTGCCTTGTTTTGGTTCTTGTCCAATTTTTACTCCTTCTTAGTTAATTTTCATTTCTTTGGCTCGTTTCCTAATATTTCTGCAAGAAAGCACATTTCATTAGTTTTCGGGAATACCTTTAAGCATTTTTGAGCTAAAACATAAGTAAAAGAGAGCAAATAAGTAGTCAAAATCTCTACTTATCAAGTGTCCATCTGTGCATGGGCTTTGGTAGAAGTAATGGGGGTGTATATGCCTGGGGGAGTGAGATCCATAGCATGTGGATCTTTCCCCAGTTCAGTATGTTTTAGGGTAGTGGATAGGACAAATGTGTTTCTATACATTGGACTTGCTTGTTGGATTGTTACGCATAGGGCCTCGGTTGAGTCCGACAATTTGTTTGTGGGTAATTGTGGGCTTCTAGGCCCACGAGTGTGTTCCTCAGTAGGAGTGTCTAAACCTTCTAAGTAGGAGAAAGGGTTATTTGTTGTCAGTGGAGGTGGCCTAGTAGGAGTACATTGTGAAATATTGGGGTGAGCCCATGAGTGACTAAAATTAGGGTTAGAAACATTACATGGACTTACCTGAGGTCCTGACGTGGTTGCCGCCTTCCCCTGCGTTAGTGTTGGGCAGTAAGTAGTGGCAGGAAGTCGTGGAACGTCGATGATAATCATCCATTGATGTGTCCCATATGTTTAGTATTTGATTTTTTCGTAAATGTAACGGTTTTCCATTCCGACTCTGGGTTTATGACTGGAGAGGGTGAGGTGGGTGGGTTCATGGATGAGGTTAGAAGGGAGTTTAGTGGTGGAGTTGGGGTGAATTGGCAATTCCAGCTGGCGTGACCAAATCTGTCACATTTGGTGCATAATAGGTTTAAACTTTCATAGAGTAGAACTTATTTATGGGTTCCTATATGAACATATGTTTTGAGTGGCTTCTCAAGAGGTACCTCGATACAAATACGGGCATACCTGCTTCTTGTAGTTATCGATGTACAGGTATTGACTTTTAAGAGTTGTCTTATTTTGTTTCCCACCCTTTGAAGTATTTCAAGGTCATAGAATTTAGTTGGGAGTTCTAGAAGACGTACCCATAGTGCAACATATGTTAGTTGTGTGCTTGAAGCAATGAATTTAGGCTCCCTACGTCGGACAGAGAGAAAATGATTTAAAATGTACCAAGGTCCTTGGTGTAAAGCTTTGAATATATTTTTCTCATAATGAAACTTAATAAGGAAAAAATTTGACCCCGGGTCTATGAGAGGAAGTTCCTTAGTAGGTTTCCATAGGTTAGTAAGTTTGGTTTTTAATAATTGATGACCCACTGTCTTACCAAAAACCTTGACTATTACTGAGTTTTTCCAGGGAGAGTATAGACGAGATTTATCATTTTTTGTTAATGGGATGAAGGTGTCTAATTCGTCTGAGTTAGAAATTTCATTTGTAAGATCTATTTTATCATGTATCGGTTGTGAGGTTGATGTGTAGGCATGGATATTTGAATTGGAAGTAAGTGTATGTAGGTATGATTTTACTGGTGATTGGGAGTTAGAGCTGTCTATTTGTATAGTATGAGGATTTGGTGGGTTCGTTGATGGAAGAGGATGGACAGGATGATGAGTAGACATCGTTAGTTATGGTTCATTGATTATTGGTCGTAAAAACGAGGCGAGGTGGAAGATGTAGGTAGTCAGAAAATTAGAGAGAATGAAGAGAAACATTTTATCCGGCGACATTTCTAGTCTAGGTGAAAACAATTACAAGATCCCATATGCTTATTGAATGGGACCTTATTTCTTATGAACTTTTTGAGGTTCGCATTGTTTAACATAAACCTTTTATAGTGTAATTAAATATTTATACCATTAGTGTAATTTAACATGTTAATGAAGATTACTTGTCTTATTCTTTAGATTACTAATTTAACCTCTTATTATGAGTAGTTACATGTAATTATTTTTAAATGACATGATATAATTAAAAAATATTTACACAGTCAAAGTAAAAAATTCAATGTTTTTTCGAAGCATTTCCTTCACATTACACTTATTAAATGCCTTACTACTCTTGAACAGTCCTTTAAGAGAACTTACAAAGGAGAATATTTTTTTTATACTAGTCTTAGGGTACGTGCATTGCGCGTGTACCTTATCAATAAAAATAAAATTTTAAAAAATCACACATAATATCTTTGAGTTGTAAACTGAAAATTAAAGAAAAAAAGTGTGAGTCGAAAGCGATGAATATTCTTTTTCACTTACTAATAAAGGAAGAACCTTTGTCTCGCATAAGTCTTCCGATGGATTAAGTGCCAAAATTCCTTTTATTTTATTATTCGAACATATTGATCAGTTTCGTGAAGAAAAGATTTTATATGTGAGTAATCAAAATTTTTGAACTCGATTTTCATTTTTTCTAGAAAAAAAAAACGCCAATAAGAATAACTATTTTCTACTTTTCTTCCTTTCCTTCAACCATCATACAAAAATTTTCAAAACATCTTTTTAAAATATATTTCAAATAGTTTTATAATATTTATTGTCTCTTGTTTTTATAGATAACAATAATAATTTTCAGACTGAGCATAGATTTGGCGTAGAGGTGGTTTACATTGTTCTTTGAAACAAAAAATATATAATTTATGTTTAAGAAATGTAATTTTTTACAAAATTTTATTTTATAATTCATACATGTTTGATACAACAATATTTATTTATTTGTGTAATTTTTGAAAAGTTTATACTTATTGATACAGGGAACACGTGCAATAACTTAAGCAAAAAGAACGAAGTAGAACTACTTAATTAAAAAGTCCAAATCAAGCGCCATAAAAGAAATTCTGGTCCTAAACTATACATGATTAAATAACTAAATTATTAAACGACAGAAAATCAAGAATCAAGAAGCCGGTATGTACAAAAATCACAAGCTCAAAGTCGTTGGTTATGCATCACTTTTTGTTTTATCACTATTTAATAAGAACCCAACCTTACAATTTTATTTGAAAAAAGTACATATAAATATAACACTAGTATTTATTGTCCTAAAAAGACTCAGTTTATGAGGTCAAATTTTGGGAAAATTATCTGTGTGATAAATGAGTAACCTCGTCATAATATTTACGCCCTTACAATGAACAGTCAAAGTGATATGAAATCCTCAACCAAAAGCGTAAACACATCCCCTCAACCCAAAAAAGTTCATTTGAAAAGAATATTGATTCTAATGTCGAAGATAAAAAAAAATATCAAGAATAAATGGAATAGTACTAAAAATGCATCAATCATCACCGTGTTTATCAGGAATCCAATTCCATCAAGAAAATCAAAATTTAATGAAATACATAATATACGCACGATTAAAGATAATAAAATATGCAAATATATAAGCATACATGCAATAAGAATGTGAATAACAACTTACTGCTTTTGTTGAAAACACCATAGGCTTTTCTAATAGATATACTAAAGCGAGATTCCTGCACAAATTTTATAGCTTTAGAAGACAAGAAATTCATGTAGTACTCTAGAAAAAATATTCGACGCTCTACAAGATGACATCCCAACGTCATATTGAATGTTGGATATTTTGTCAAAAAAAAAAAACGCTTCAACCAATTATGGATTCAACAACCTCTCTACCCGTAGAACTAAAAAGATACTAAGGTAAAACATAAATAATTCTTGTAAACCCGAGTTCTTTTGTTTTAATTTAGGAGAAATAATATGGAAGGTATATATTATAGTTATATTACATATTTCAAATAAGGAAAGATTTTATACAAGATAAAGAATCTTAATTGAATTCAAACTCCTAAATATTTAGGACTTCTTACATAGTTCAAATAAAAAAAAATTTAATAATCAAAATATTTGTTGATTTTAAAGTCATAAATATTATAAAAAAATTAAATGCTAATTTTGTTTGATATAATTTATTTTTTGAAAGGTAAAAATAAGTTGTCTAATTTATTTACTTGTTGATAAAAGTCCTTAGTTTGAATCAGTAACGGTATCTTTTTTACTTAAACATTTTGTGTGGAACTTATTGAAATTGTCTAAAAGCTACTTAGTTTGCATATTAAAATTGTCTAAAAGCTTCTTAGTTTATTGTACTTATTTGTATTAAAAGTATGAAAATATAATAACTCAAAAGGCGTTAGTCCAAAGTAATATAACGGAAGAATTAATAATATGTGTATATTATAGAACAAAATAATACTCTTGGCTCAAAAAATAATAAAGAAAAATCTAAATAGATTGTGTTTTTTCCCTTACCTGTTTCCCATTTCCACTCCTAATAGATTGTAATGTCCAAAAATTTAGGACTTCCAACGCATTTCGTTTAAATAAGGAATATTTTTAATAATAAAATATATAGTAGCTTTCAAAATTGCTTTCAAGATCTAAATATTAAAAAAAATAATTATATGACAGTTTTGTCCAATATAAAATCAAATTTTAAAGGTAAAAAAGGAGGTTAATTTCACCCATGGTCATCCAACTTATCATTTATTTCACAAAAGTCACTTATCTATTTTTCATCACTTAAAAGTCACTCAACTTTACCTTTGTAACTTGAAAATCATTCTAGTTCAAAACCTATAAAATATTCAATAAAAAATATGACCTGGTATTACATTTAATTAAAAATCTAACAATAATGCCATATAAGCTTAAATAGAGCATATCTAATTTAGACTCATTTCTTCCTCAGCCCGACTTCGGTCGGTTTTTTGAATACTAGTTTTAATTTATTTTATATGAAAAACAGATCGATTTCGGTCGGTTTCTTAAAAAATAAATTTCACGGTTTTCCAAAAATACGGAAAACTATTTTAGAATCCCGCGAAATTTATTTTTTTAAAACTGATCGAAATCGGTTGGTTTTTCATATAAAATAAATTAAAACTAATATTCACAAAACCAACCGAAATCGGGCAAAGTAAGAAATGAGTCTAACTTAGATATGGTCTATTTAAGCTTATGTGGTATTATTGTTAAATTTTTTAATTAAATGTAATTCCATGTCATATTTTTTATTGGATATTTTATAGGTTTTGAACTAGAATGACTTTTAAGTTACAAAGGTAAAGTTGAGTGACTTTTAAGTGATGACAAATAGATAAGTGACTTTTGTGAAATAAATGATAAGTTGAATGACCTTCGGTGAAATTAACCCGTAAAAAAAGTCAAACGACATTTCGCTAGATGATTTCGTACTTTTAATATAAATATAAATATACATCATACCAACACACAATGTTTAATACAAGGACATGTTCAAATTAAAGGCCATCTGCCACACTGAAGGAAAGCAACTATTTCACTTTATTATATGAACTAGTTTCATTTTCTAATCTTCTTTTCACTTGATTATAAATTCTTAGGTTTAAAAGACAAAATGATAGTTTCTTGGCTCATTAGTAAGCCTTAATTAACTTTCTAATTTGTTCAAATGAATGACGTTTGGTAGTCTAAGTTCCTGCAGTTACCTCTTCAAGAAAAGTTCCTATTAATTCGGTTAAAGATCTACTTTTTCTATTTTAGAATTCGAAGAAAATGTTGCAATGCAAGAACCCGTGTAAACTTGTACAAAATCAGACAATAAGAGTGCTGAAAAACATATTAAATGTGAAAAATTGGTCCCTTTCTTTATTAAATAATGACAGTTGGGACGAAATTGAGCCCTTTCTTTGAGATTTCTTGGTTTTTCTACTCGTTTAACAATCACAATCCATGTTCAAAGGTGGACATTTGGACTAATTGAGATAAGCCCTAAATTATCCAATAGAGAGAGAGGGGGAGAGAGGCCATGGAGTGTGGCCTCTGAACGTTTTTTTTGGTAAAACAATTTAGGTGGAAATGACATCATGAAGCCATTTTTTAGCATACCTTTTAAATTACATTCACAATTTATAATGTATTTAAAGATTAGTCAATTCATTCAAATTCCATCGTATCCTAAAGTTCGAAAATTGCATCCAGAAATTCGAATCTTATGACTTGAATTTTAAATTAGCCGTTCAAAAAATTCAGGACTAAGATTTCAAATTAGCGATTCAGAAATTCCGGACACTTAGTCCTGAATTTCAAATTAGAAGCTCAAACATTTAGAACGCTAAGTCCTGAATTTTAAATTAGCAGCTCAAAAATTCATGATATTTAGTCCTAAAGTTTGGGCGAATTGACTAATATTTAAATACATTGTAAATTATGAATATATTTTAAATAGTATGCTTAAAAGTGGCTACAGGTGCACTTCATCCCAAAAATTAGGTAAAGTGGGTCGAATCATGGTCTAAATGGTTGTTTTTTTATTTTTTTAATGGTTGGATTGAAAAGAAATATGAAAGTAATATTTTAATATGCCTTAAAAGTGTAGAGTGAATTTTGAGTTACAATGGCCAAAATATAATAAACTTTCTAGTTATAAAACAAACTAAAGTGACTTTGTGATGAATTCACCATTGACATGCAACTAGAGAGAAGAAATCAGTGTCGAAGAGAGAAGAGAAGATGCAGTTGAGAGAAAATTTTATTCACAGTGCAATGGAAGGCTACTGTGTACATTTATACAACTAATCTAACCGACTAATTATGATAGCTGTAATAACTATCATTCTAACTATGGTTAAGTTAGCTAACTACGTGAGCTAATACATCTTTGACACCCCCCTCAAGCTAGGACTGGGAAAGATGTTCTGAAGTCCTAGCTTGGACATCAAATATTCATGTTGAGGTCGACCAAGCCCCTTAGTAAGAAGGTCAGCCTCTTGCTCTATTGTAGCACAGTAAAGAGTGGAAATGAGGCACTGTTGAATCTTCTCACAGATGAAATGGCAATCAATATCAATATGTTTCGTGCGTTCATGAAAAACAGGATTGGCAGCAATGGCAAGAGCTGACTTGCTATCACAATAGATAGGCACAGGAGACTGATGCTCGAGCCCCATCTCCTTGGGTAAAACAAGAATCCACACAACCTCAGCGACAGTTGAAGCCAAGCTGTGATATTCTGCTTCAGTTAAGCTTCTAGAAATGGTAGATTACTTTTTAGATTTCCAAGAGATCAAGGAAGTACCAAGCTTAACAAAATACCTTGTAACTGACTTGCGCGTATTAGGACATGCATCCCAATCTGCATCGCAAAATGCTGAAAGTGACTCAGAACAATGGGCAGCCAAGAAGACCCCCAATCCTGAACTGGTTTTGATATATCTGACCACCTTTAGAGCAGCTTTCATATGAGAAACTTTAGGACTGTGCATAAATTGGCTGAGACTCTGAACAGCAAAATAAATGTATGGCCTTATGATGGTCAGATAAAGTAGCTTCCCTACGAGCCTTTGATATGGGACAGGATCAGTCAGCAAAACATCAGCAGAGGATCCTGTATGAGCATCAAATTCAGAAGTGATTAGCTTGAGATTGGGTTCTATAGGGCAGGCCACAAGTTTGGAACCTGAGAGTCTCAACTCAACAATAAGCTCCACAGCATACTTGCGTTGATGCATCAATATACCATCTCCATTTCTGGCAAATTCTATGCCTAAGAAGTACTTAAGCTCTCCTAAATCCTTGATCTTGAATGAGTCTTGAAAATCATCTTTACTCTGTTGAATCAATATAAGACTATCATCAGTGATAAGAAGATCATCAACATAGACTAAGACTACCACCATGTGATTTGCTATCCTTTTGATGAACAAGGAATAATCCTAATGGCTCTGCTGAAAACCAGCATCCACTAAGGCTGAAGTTAACTTGAGATTCCATTGTCTAGATGCCTGCTTAAGCCCATAGAGGGACTTGAGTAGTTTACAAACTGTAGACTTATCATTGGATCCATTGAAGCCTTGAGGAATTGTCATGTACACCTCCTCAATGAGATCACCTTGCAAGAAGAGCATTATAGACATCCATATAATTGATGGATCAATGCCTTGAGGCTGCAAGAAATAACACACTCTTAACAGTAACCATTTTTATCACAGGGGAAAAAGTTTATTAATAGTCTAAGCCTTTCCTTTGATTATACCCTTTAGCTACTAATCGAGCTTTGAACCTTTCTACCTCTCATGATGCCTTGTATTTGATTTTATAGACCCATTTACATCCTATGGCCTTCTGTCCTTGTGGCAAAGAAACCAATTCCCAAGTTTTGTTATCCTCTGGTGCTTTAATTTCTGTTTGCATTGCTTTTATCCATCTCTTGTCTTTAATAACCTCCAAATATGTTGTAGGTTCCACCTCAACAGAAAAGCTAGCCAGGTAGCTTTGATACTTTGGAGAAATTGCTTCATATCCAATAACTTCTGAAATGGGATATTTGCAGCAGCTTACAAACTTTAACTTGTCAGGTCTAATATAGTCCTTAAGCCATATGGGAGGCTTAGATACTCTAGTTGACTTCCTTGTTTCCTCAACAGGAGTAATAGCAGGAGAAATAGTTGGAACATCAACATTGTTATGCTTAGCAGAAGAAGGAATGTCCCGCTCAAATAAGGGAGCAGGAGTTGTAATAGGAGAACATGGAATACTAGGTGTATTATGATGACTATGTGAATTTGTGGAAAGAACAGAACTATCCACTGCAACTGGTTCAATAACAAAATCCTGTCTTGACACTGGGGATATATCTAGGAAGAGTGATTCTGATGTACTTTCAGCTATATGAAAGGTAAACATGTCTTCGTAGAAGACTACATCTCGACTGATAAAAAACACTCTATTTTCCAAGTCCATCAATCTGTAACCTTTCTGATATGCAGCATATCCAAGTAAAACTGGCCTCACAACTCGAGGTACAAATTTATCATGGCTTGTCAAATTAGTAGCAAAGCATAGACAACCAATGACTTTTAAGTGTATTAGTGAAAACGACTTACCAAGGAGCAATTCATAGGGTGATTTATGTGCTAAAACAGAAGAAAAAATTCTGTTAATGATGTAGACAGCAGTGTCAATACAATGCCCCCAATATCTGATAGGTAAATGACCTTGAAATCTGATTTCCCGAGCAGTCTCAAGTATGTGTCTATGTCGTCTTTCCACAACTCCATTCTGTTGAGGAGTATAAGGACAAGAACTTTGATGGACAATTCCATGCAGTTGAAATAAGTCTTTTCAAGCACTATTAAAAAATTCACTACCATTGTCTGATGTAAACACTTTAGTTTGTTGGCCAAACCGTGTCTTAACCATAGCAATGGAATTCTTAAGTAGGAAAATAATATCAGACTTAAGTCTTATGAGAAACACCCAAGTCCACCTAGTAAAGTCATCAACCAATGTGAGGAAGTATCTTATTTCATTATGAGTAGCAACTTTATAAGGTCCCCATACATCCATATGAATCAAATAAAATCAAATCTATGTAAACTTCTGCTAATACTAGTTGGAAATGGCACTCTAGTTTGTCAAGCTAAAGGACAAATTTCACATTTAGACAATTGACTATTAGGTAAACTACCACTACAGTCTTGTAGAATAGGAATCCTCTTGAGAACTTGAATGGGAACATGCCCAGTTCTTCTATGCCATATATCCATGCTTGCTTTACTAGTTACTGTAAAGGCTCTATTTATTTTCTTCCCTAATGCTGCTGACAGAATGTATAAACCTTCATCCTATTTACCAATCTTCTTCAGACAAGAGGTCCCGAAACACAAAACATTGAGGAAAGAAAGTAACACTACATTTGAGATCCTTTGTCACTTTTGAAACTGACATGAGATTGAATTTAAAAGCTGGTACACAAAGCACATCTTTCAATGCATCACCTCCTGTAAGATGACATTCTCCCATATGAGAAATTGTTGTTGAATCTCCTGTAGGTAGTTGAACTTCCCCTATATTCCCTACTGATGTTTCATTTTTCAGCAAACTTTTATCACCAGCCATATGGTTAGTAGCACCAGTATCAACTATCCACTTACAAATTTCTAAGTTTTCACATAATGCTACATTACCACATAAACATTCACCTGCCATGTTGGCATTTGCTTCTCCAATGGAATTTTTATTCAGCAATTGTAACAGCTGGTTGTACTGCTCCTTAGTGAAGAATTGAGCAGGTTCAGCATTGTTGCTTGGATGATGTGCAGCTGGTGAAGTTCTAAACCCTTGCTGTGCAGTTGTATCAACTATGACTGCATTCACTTTCCTCTTCTGCTTGAAGTCAGATGGATATCCAACAATCTTGTAACAGTTCTCCTTTAGATGCCCTCTCTTATTACAAAATTCACACTTCATTAGTTTGTAATATTCATTTCTAGTATGACCTTTCAAATGGTAAAAATCACATTCTAAGTTATAATTTCTCCTTGGTTTGGTTGTTGAATGAGCAGTGAATAAGGTAGTAGGATCAATATGCCCAGTTTGCCTATAGGTACCACCAGCAATTATTTTTCTGCTTTCATCCTGAACTACCATAGCATAGGCCTTATTAATAGATGGTAAGGCCGTCATCAATAGGATTTGATCCTTGCTTGTTCAAAATTGTCATTCAATCCCATCAAAAATTGTAGCAACCGCTGATATTCCAATTGATCAATATACTCTGTGGATGATGGAGGAGGTGCCAGTATTGAGTCATACTCTACCCAGAGATCTTTGAACTTGGTGAAATAAGTTGACACTGACAAAATCCCCTGTGTTAGGGTGAATATTTCCTTGTGCAAGTAATACAGTCTTGATCCATTCACTTTGTCAAATCGCTCCTTGAAGGCAGCCCAGACCTTCTGTGCATTAGAAGAAAGTAACACTCCTGTTACCAATTGTCTGCTCACATTGCTCATGAGCCGTGAAGTCACAATCGCATTACATCGATCCCATGGACTCGCCAATTCAGAACTGAAATCTTCCTTTGATGTCGATCCATCAACTAAACACAATTTATTCTTACCTAATAGTGTGACCTTCATCGCACGACTCCAAAGAGAGTAGTTCTCCATTCCTGTCAAAATGAGTCCCACCGACATCGATCCTGGACCATCAGAGGGATGTAGATAAAGAGGATGGTTGTGATCGAGAACGACGGAGCTAGCGACATCTCCAGTACTCGTTTCAGCTCCATTATTCCCAGTACTCATTGAATTTTCAGGAATCGTCATGGAAATGTGTAGAATTAGGGCTCAAAATTTTTAGATTTGAGTAGATTCTCTCGAATTTTTCTTCAATTGCATGAAAAATCCCCTAGAATCACTCGATTAACTGCTCTGATACCATGATGAATTCACCATTGACATGCAGTTAGAGAGAAGAAATCAGTGTCGAAGAGAGGAGAGAAGAAGCAGTTGAGAGAAAAATTTATTCTGTTATGTTCTGTACAATGCAAATTGAAGGCTATTGCGTACATTTATACAACTAATCTAACCGACTAATTATTACAGATGTACTAACTCTACTAATAACTATCATTCTAACTATAGTTAAGTTGGCTAACTACAGGAGCTGATGTATCCTTGACACTTTGCTGAATAATTTTTATTAGTTTAGTGACTTTCTGAGAAGTGGACTCCATATTCAAGCCATCACTGGTCTCTTTATCGATAAAGGTTAGTGATGCTCACATTTTATACCAAACGAATGGACGCAAAATAAGTATTCGTTACATTAATTTTTAACTGGTAAAATAGAATTACTTGATTTTGATGTTAATATGGATGCGAATAAATTCTTACCGTTGTTTATGTGGCCGAAATAAACCAGAATTTGGGTGTGAAAACAAACAGACAGAAGTCGTGTGTTTAGATGACTTGTCAACTTTAAATCTTTGCACATTCTATGCAGAAGATATCTCATTCACGTGCTTTAGAAGAAAAAAACAAAAGTAACAAAATAAACAACTAGCACATGATCTGAAATTACACACTATTTTATAGCGTTTCAATATGCTGCAACAAAGACAAATTATACGTTATATGTGTCAATCGTCTCTGATTTCAACTTTGTAAGGGGAATAACATGAGGTGAGCTCATGCTTTTGTCTAGAAAGTGATAGAACAAAATTCCTAAAATGTGAACAACTTTAATGATAAAAATTTTCCTTTATCCTTTTATTTTAACAAAATAACCAAACAAGAAAATAATTTTTTTCTTTATCATTTATTCATTTCTCGTTCCCTCTATTCATTTAAAAAGGAACCAAAAAAAAAGGAGATAACTTTTAGATGTACATTTCCTTTGTTTGGTTTGCATAGAGAAGATGAAAGCACCTACACAAGAGAAATCATTTTTCTCAAATCTAAAGGATTGAGATTTGAGACAGAAAATTGGGAATAATTTCCTTTTTTGTGCTTACCTTTATTAATTCAACATCCAAACAATTTACTAATAAATCTTGCTTTCTTTTTATCATTATACTCATTTATGATTCATTTTCTCTTATCAATCTTTTATTCTCCTCTAATCTAAAAGGATCAAGATCGCACTGGGATGAATTTCCTTTTTCATGCTAACCTTTTCACCAACCAAATTATGTAATAAATCGTGCTCCTTTTTTTGTCATTATTTTGCTCTCATATTCATTCTTTTCATATGTTCAAAGAGTTTAGCTATGCACTTACCGTGCAAAAAGATTTACGTGATATGATAAGTTAACTTACACTAATTGCATAAATATATTTTATATCGTAAATGATTGTTTGGTTCAAAAATTTGTTATGCAGTGAATGTTTATGCGATGGTTAATAGTGTAAGAATTGTTCTGCGGTGAATATAGTGCAGAGTTTGTTTAGAGCCCGTTTGGACATAAGAATTTTTTTTTTTTTTTCAAAAAATAATTACTTTTTTTCGAAATCAGCGTTTGTTCATAAAATTTCCAATTTTCACTTGAAGGTGCATTTTGGAAATTTTCGAAAATTTGAAAAACTGCAAAAATCTGTTTTTCAAAATTTTCACTCAAATCACTCACAAAACTTCAAAAAATAACCCAAAATTATATTCATGTCTAAATACAACTCTAAATTTCAAATACCATTTTCACTTGAAATTTTACAATTCTTATGTCCAAACGCCCACTTAGTGTGGATTGATTACTTTAATGGTTTTTTTGTCTTTATTTACTCTTTTATATACATATATATATATATATATA